>VZTM01037990.1:275331-299888 GCA_013400555.1 Jacana jacana
GGGGGGGCGTTGTAGAGGCAGGGAGGTGTTTAAAAGCCAGAAACACCAAAGAAACGCTGACTGACTTGCTGTTCCTCATCAAACTTCTGAAAAAAACATGGGTTAGGATGCTGGGCTTGTGATCCCTCACAGCCCAAAGCAGAGTCTTGAATGCAATCTTTGCAGGTCCAAGCCAAGTATCTTACACACATTATTCCTTAGTTGGCAAGAAGCAGTATCCACACATCCCTTTCTTATTTTCTATCATCCTCACCTTTAGAAGTTCACCCTACAAGAGTCTCACTGAGGTATATTTGGTTTTGGAATAAACGTGTTGTTGAAAGGTGTGTTTCCTGAGTGCAATTTTTTCATTAAGACCACATCATAACAGAAGTGGAGAAGCAATTGCATTTTTAAAGCATAGATCCAGTGTGTGCCTTCAGAGAGAACCCCTGAAGGTACTTTTTTCTCCTGGGTTTTCACTGCACAAAGTGAACTAGGACTGAAACTTGAACCGATGCACCACAGTGTGTTACTAAGGTCCCATTTCAGCTGGATTTCAGCTTTGCTGCCTAAGCCTAGAGCAGTTTCATTATCCTAGGTGGAGCTTAAAAGAGCAAAAAATGTAAGAATAGAAAATGACCTTAGGTTGCTCCTGATCATTTTCTCAGGGGATTATCAGTTATAAATAGAGCATCCCTACCAGGAAATACCAAAGAGACCTCTTCTCCCCAAGAAGGGCAGGAGAAGACCTTCTGCTCATCCCAGGGCAGGACCAGACTGGCATAGGGTGACTGACTCCAGTGGAGCTGTTTTATACCAGCTTGTGAGCCACGGCCGTGTGACGCTCTAAGAAAAGGCACAGGTCAGACTACTCCCCGCTTTTCATCTTTGTGATTTCTAGCACTACCTAAAAAAGAGTTTGACACCAAAGAGGTGTGAGACAGCACGTCAGGAGGGAGGCTAATTTAGGATAATTTGGGGTTGGTTTCTGCATATTCAGAAAAAAAAAAAAAAAAGCAAAAATTAAAAATAGAAAAGAAGAGAGATCTTGGCCTGATAAAATGTATAGGTACCTCTGCTCTGGCAGGGGATTATAAATCACCCAGCACCCGAGTACAGTGCAAGGAAGGCACTAGCATCTCAACGCCTTCTCTACCACTCAGCAGGATCAAAGAGCTGTATGCTCTGTTGCCTTCCATTTCCAGCTTCACGTACCCAGAAATGAGCAGGGTAAGCCTGGCAGAATAAACTAAAGGTCTCCACGTGCACCACAGTCTGGATGATTTCATCTAAAGAGATGCCAGCTCTCTTCTTGGGCTATTCAGTTGCTTTCTCAAATGCTTTTTCTGCATCCTTGCTACCTTTATGTATGGAAAATGATGCCTATGAGCATGCACAGTTAGGAGCGGACACTAAAAGCCTTTCCCTCTGGGGCTCAGGAATTGCATCATTTCTTTGGCTGACTTCTACCTGCTTTGTGCTCTCTGGCCAGCCTTCACCTCCCTGGAGGCACAGGAAAGTGGCCAGGCAGCTCCTTTATGTTCCTTCAAGCAATTTCCAGCTCTGATCCAGCGGATCTACAAGGCAGAGGGAGCTGTGCCCTCTATGTTGCAGGACACCAAGCAACCTAAGTAAGCTTTACAGAGCTGGGTGACATAGTTTCACGTCAGTTCCTCCTTGCAAGGCTGCTGCATGCTCTGGAGTGATTAAGAAGACAAAAACTCAGACACTTTTGTTTAAAAAAAGAGAACAAACAAGCAAAACTGATTGCAAAAACTACTTTTGTCATGAAAGACGCACATAATTAACGGCCTTTTATGTGGCACCAAATATAGAGACTAAATAAGTACCTTCTGATCTCCAGACTTTTGTGTTTATTTCTCTATTTTGCTATTGCTGGGGGACAAGAGTTGCTTTTCCCAACAAGCAGGGCCTCTCACAATAGCAGGTAATTAGTCAAGGGGCCCAAAGGGATCGAACCTTGTCAAGGGAAACTCATTTATACAGTCAGGTGATTAAGCCACATGATTGCAGCTGAACACTGCAGTAGCCTATTGAGATACAACTGCATGCTTGTCACATGCCCACGGCCGCGTTGGGAAATCGCTATTTTCAGACATCCCCTCTCCCCTGCAAGAAACCAGACAGTACAGCAATAAGTTTGGGTACCCAAGCAGTAACTGCACGCTGGGGCAGGGGTGGGATGGGGAGACAGGCACTCACCTGCTGTAGAGGAGTGATGCTGCCTGGGAGGGAGAAAGAGTTTGAGCAGCAACCATCCCCTCGATGGCTCTCAGAGTAACCACCATACCACATCTTGCTTTAAGAGCCCTTTTCCTGGGAAGATTGTGTTTATAAATATTACCTATAAATAAGCCTCATGCTACCCCATGTGAGCTGCCCAAAAGCTATAATTAGGGCTGTGATGAACCCACATTATTATGGACGCGCCGGACACCAAATATCAAGCCTTAAATTTCCACAGATGCCAAATGCAAACACGGCAGATCAGACACCCTATCCCATTTCTTGAAAATAAATGCCTCATGTATGTTGCCCTGGCTGTAATCTCTATCTCCAAGCCACTATTATTAACTAACACGCGTTTTCTCACTGAGCTGCATCCGATAGCCAAGCAGGAGACAAAGATCTTTGGAGAGGCAGGAATGTCACGGGAGGCAGGATTAGGAGCAGGCTTTACTCACAGAATTATTTTCAAAGGCTGTGGATGTTTAGGCCTTTATCATCTCCCTAAGAGCAGCACGGCCTCTCCATGCCTTGAGACACTGAGGTGCAACCAGCTGCTTTTGCAGCATAATTCCTTGTATGCAGAAAGCACGGGCAGTTTTCCTGTGCTAAAAGGGGGAGGATATTCTGCATGACACAACACTGATGTAACTCTGTGCCCACTGTGCACATCTGGTCCATTTCCACCACTTCTGAGGCCACTCTCCAGCCTGGGACCACCCAGCACTGGTCTGGTTTGCACCTAAGCTCTGCTCCAGAGGTCTCTGGCAGAGGAAGAGCGTACACCCGAAACCTCATCCATGCACGCTGGCTAAAGGAAACCCAAGCTTAGCTCTCCCTAAGCACTATGAAGGTGTTGAACTTAAGCCACAAACTGATGGTGGTATCGACTGAAGAGAAGTCAGGAGTTTTGTCACAGTTTGTAGCTGCACATGGGTCCAAGCACCATGTCACCATGCAGCCAGGAACGTTGCCCTTGTGCAGAAGTGATGGTGATTTGGTAATTTTCAGCATTTTCTAAGAGTCACCCTGAGCTTTTACCTGCTGACATCAGGAGCCAAAGCAGCAGCATCAAATGAGGAGTGAGAATTCATGCTGCAGGCACCTTCCCCCTGTGTGCTGAAGAGACTTTCCTCTGGAGTAATTTAAAACTCAAGGCTGATTATTCTTTGCTTTGGGAACCATCCCAATTAAAATAGTCTATCTGAAACTAAGCTGTGAGCTTAAAGCCTTTCCATCTGGGGCCACAGCATGAGCTCTCCCTTGCAAATACAGGTCCCAGGGAAGCTTTCCTGGCCAGGGAAGAGTACTGCTAAGTACAGTCATCAGGACGGAGAAAGCCGTGGTTGAACTCGCCTTTGTGCCTGCAAACGGTCTAACTGCATGCAAAAGCACCTTGTTTGTGCAGGCAAATATGGATTTGACATGCACAGCCAGGCTCCATGAAGTAATTTTACAGGCAGTGTGTACGTGCCAACCTCTGAAAATTTGTCCTCAAACATCCTTTAGATTCCAGAGTTTATCCGCCCAGGAGTCAAAGCAACTTCTGTATTTGCACTTGTCATGAAGTGCCTCCTCGGCAAAAATGAGGCAGAACCAATTTTGACCTTTCCTTCTTATTGGACTGGACTTGGGAAGCCTTAGAGCTGGAAATGCTGGTCACTCTGGGAGCTCAACGCAGTCCTCGAGCTGAAATGCTCCTCTGACACACACACAGGTGACAGCCAAGGAGATTTGAGAAGCTGACTTAAAACCTGCCTGGCTGGCCCAGGGCTCTGTTGGCAGCTGGAGTTATGCAGGTATGCTGGTGGGATGTGCAGAAATGTCAGGTATCACATGCCGTGTTTGCTGCAGGCTGGAGGACAGCAGGTCAGGCTGAGGGCTCAGGGAAGGCTTTCTCCGACCCTCATTTTTAAAACCCCTTGTCAAGCACAACTACCCTCTGGCTATGGTAAGAAGTTCCCAGAGTCCATGAGAGGCCAGGGCAGCAGGTGGGTATTTAAGTTAAACCTATATGGCATGGTTTTATCAAGTCCATACTTCTGTCCTTTATGGTCTCCCCTTTCCTTTCTGTAACCTTCTGTCATAGTTCCAGCCAGATTTACCAAAACCAGCCTGACAGATGGCCCTTCCTCCTCCAAAAAAGAAAAGAGAGGAAGAGATAAGGAGATTTATGAGTTTAGAATGAACTAAACTACTTTAATGAAGTATTAATACTAAAATTTAAAAAAAAAAAAAAAAGAAGAAAATAATGAAATAGATACAATATACATAACCTCCTGTAAAGATGATCACATCATCATCAAGAAAAGTCCCAGACTGGACTCGGTGATTGACAGAAGCTGGATTCCAGATCTGGAATCAGGAATGTTCAGATCAGGGTCTAAGGCAGATGAACAGACAGGGTCCTCCTCGAACTCGGCCACTGAAGGAAGAGAGTTGACCCTCAGCTTTTATACCGAGCATGATGCAGACAGGATGGAATACTCTGTTGGTCAGTTTGGGTCACCTGTCCTACTCCCTACAGGTGTGACCCCTCTACGCTTTTCCACTTCTGACCCTCCAACAGGGCAAATAACCAAATTACCTGTCCTTGGTTGTTCTACCAATATGTATAAGCAAGGGCCTCTCTGCACCATTCCTTGGTGCAATCAGGTCTGATCACTGTAAGAGTGAACAGTTCCTGAACAAAACACTGTTAATTTCAGAGTTTAGTTAGTTAGAAGAGGTCTAGCCAAAAAAGTAAAATTACTGAACAGAAAATTGGTTTGTTTTACCTCAAACCAGGACACTTTCCTCCCACTCTCACCACCCTCCATCCCACTGGGCTCACCAGAGAGGCTCGCAGGGCCACAGGATGTATTTCTTCATTTCCCCTCCTACTTTTCCAACTGCCTCAAAGAGTCAAGAGACCAAGAACCCCAAATGCAGCTTACGTTATCCTTGCAGTGATGTTGCTGAGCCAAAGACAGTGGCCTCCACAACCATGGAGGTTGTTAGGTGACAAAAGCACAGTCCTGGGGACCAGCGATCCAGGTCATGGCTGCTGTAGTGCTGCCTCACAGACTTATGTGCAAGCAGACCATCACTTTCAATGTAAAGGTCACACAAATACGTGTACATTTTCCCCTGCTAAAAGAAAAGAAGAGAAGAAAGAGACAGCAGATCTTAGCATGGACGTGTGGTGACGACCGGTTATTGACACCGAGACACTGACATCATCGGGGAGCATGTTATTTAGGATATTCGAGCTCCGGATAACTAGCAAAAGGGATGGTAATGGCCCATTCTGAATTGATACAGTCTGTTCAGTCAATGCTAACATAAAGCCAAATCCAATAAAGCTGCTTTCTTCAGCATGACAAACACATATCGGGCAAGGTATTAAACACTGAAAAGTGAAACACTGAGGCTACAAAGGGCAGATAAATGTGGCTGGCCTGAATAGTTACATTGAGAGACTGGGAGTGCTACTCCAGGCCCGGCACAGCTTCACATCCCAGCTGGAGACCACAGTCCACTGAGAGGACAGCATCAGCCAGCCCAGGGAAGTCCCCACCGCCCCCTGAAGTTAGTGGTACATCTGCCACTAATGTTAGCGGAGGCAGGATTTCACCCTGCTTGTTCTAAGGGTTGTACAAATTCTTCACAACCAGCCAGTGGAAATCTCCTCATTTACATTTCCAACTGCTGGGGTTGGGGCAATCCAGCCTGAAGCATCTAGAAATGGTTTGATCTCCAGAAGGTGCCAAACACCTCTGCTGGGACAGGGCCTCTAACAGGCCATCCCAAAACGAATACCACCCTGAAATTACTAACGACCATACGCCCCGTTTTCCGTAACTCTTCTCAGACCGACCACCCAACTTGCAGCAAACGATCCGGTTCTAAAGGAAACCAGCACATTTTTCTCCTTCCCTTCCAGATCATACAGCCCATGTTCAAACTGCGGCTGGTGGGAGTTTTCGCGTTTAAAAATACCCGTCCCCATCCTCTCTCACATACGTGCACCGGCTTGCGCGTGACGATCATTTATTAAAACTCCTCGCTCCGAGGCAAGCGCCTGTTCCAGACGAATTGTTGCAGGAGAGCTGGCGATGGAGGAGGTGAGCCTGTACCCACGCCATCCTCGGAGGTGTCTGCTGAGCTGTGCACAGCGGGTGGGCTTTCTCGCCCTCCTGGGCCCCCACTTCTTGGAGCGGCGGCGGGAAGAACTTCACTGGAGCCCCGTCGTGGTCCTTATGTTCTTCCTCCCAGTTGCTGTCTTATTTGCTCACGTTATTCTGCCTCTTAGCTAATGATGAGCCCCGATGCGGTTAAACACTGACACAGGCAGCGATACTGACTACAGTGATATATTTTTATTATTTCTTTTGTACAGCACTTCATTTGCAGTGGTTCATATTACACCGGGAATCAGTTTTAAACACACTCCGGGGTCTCTTCTTCCTATTCACTGCATCCCATTAATGCATCCTGAAAAGGATGCTCACACGCACGCGCGTTCGGTGGTTACTATTTTCTACCCTTTCTTCCCTTTCCTGATCTGCATCTCTCCATCCTGCTGGAGGATTAGGGCCATTGTTGCTATTTAAAACAGCATCGCTTTGCTCTGTGCTCTGAAGGCTGGACGCTGGCCTGTCACTTTCCCACCTGCTTGGATAGTCTCTGCTTGGGACTGAAATCCCTCATTATGTCCTTCACTTCAATGACACGAATCTGCTGGGGAATCGGGGCCATAAATAATAGGCAGCCCGTGTGGTTCTGCATCTGCAAGTACCAAATCAGTGCAGGCTTTGAACCGATCCGGTTGGCCCACTGAAATTGAGCAATGATGGCTTTGTCTCTACCATTGCATAGAGGGTGGGCTTGACTTCTCCTCTGTCTTATAGCATCAGGCCCAAAGCACACAACTACAAACAGGTGCAACTCCATTGACTGAGCCACATCTCCACTTCCAGCTGTGCTCACCCTGGTGCAAGAGCTGGGATGGGACTTTAGGGGTTGAAAGAGTATGAAAAGTTTAAGCCTTTTAATATACCTATACATCATATATATAAGATATGGGGAGGAAACCAGCTTCTGTGCAAGTTCAGCAAGAGTAACCTCCACCAGCTGTGACTCCTCTCGCATGCAGCTCCCTCCAGCCTGCACACGGAGAAGATGCAAATCGGGGCTGCCTCATCTTTATGCCACCTGAACATTAAGATGACAAGGCAATCTCTGATTGCAAGACTAAAGCACCTCTCCATCCTCTTACCGCTGCTGGAGCAGTTTAAGAGACAGATCTAGGTGCTTGGGTCCAGCCCATTATGTTCAATGGAGCTGCATCGGTTTGCAGCCGTGCTACGTTTGACTCCTGTAAAACACATCGACATGGGGAATAAATGAGTTTCTATAGGTCTTGGAGTTGTACACAAATGCACAATGATCTCAGATCCATCTGCTCCCCAAGGCCTGAAAGTGAAATCTGCTTCCAATCTTATGTTTTATGCTTATTGCTGTCATGCTGTTTATACACCCGAATGCTGCACATTCTCGTTTTGTTTAACATAAACAACAACTATGCACCGTCTGCTGAAACTTTGTCAACTGCCTCTTCCTTCTGTCTGGATAATGAAAAGACACAATCTAACAAATGCATCTTATTCTAACTGTTTGCTTCCAGACATAATACATCAAGCCTGAGCATAAGAAGCAAGGGGAAAAAATAGATAGATTTGGCTTCAGTAGATGTAATTCAGCTTAGCTTCATGGAAGTCAGTAGAACAGCACCAAGTGAGCACCAGCCAAGAACCTACACCAGTGCTGGGTCCTTCTCAGTCCCATCACAGAGCTTGCCAACATGCCAAGCCAGAGCAGTCCATTCCTGGGTCTATGCCTTATGTACAGACATTGGATTTATTGGGACAATTTTCACTTTTAAGATGCTATAGCAAGACCTACATGTGGGACAGCCTTCCATATCTGCAGTGTTAGACCTTCCCCTGACATAGCCAGTTGTGCACCGCATGGATCTTGTCCAGTGTAGAAATATAGGATATGGTAAACCTTTTAGCTATGGGATGTCTGAAGACCTGAATCCATTTAGCTGTTCTGCCCCATGATACATCCAGTCAACATATCTGCAGTGACCAACACCTCCAGGGGAGCTGGAACTATTGTTCTTCACAGAGTCTCCATTATGTCCAGATGCACTGTGTGCTGTGCTAGGCATTCAGCTCCTCATAATTAGACTGAGCTGTGGTAATTCCTCTCTGAAAGTGAATTTTCTTCTAAATGAATGCTCTTATGGTCATAGCCAGGATTTGAGAAGTGATGTGCAGAAAAAAGCCCCAACTTTCTAACTGTCATTTTCTCCTGGACACCCAAAATGAAGGAATGTCAGCCCCATCCAAACAAAATGTCATTTCTGTTCCCTCAACTTAATGACTTCTAGTTCTTCAGCTGAAGCTGCAGAACTTTCATGAAGAACAGAAAATGCAGAGGACAAGAGCAGAGGGAAAGAAGAGACATTGATAAACTGATTTTAAACTCACAATGTGCAGTACTGTTATAAAACATATGTATCATCTTAGCTTCTGTCATGCTAACTGTGCCAAATTCAAGGCGGGGTTGGGGGACGGGGGGGAGAAGAGGGAGGAATCCACTAAAAAGCTCATCAAAGCCCCATCCAAAAGTACAGAGCCTGAAAACTTTTCATTTGTTTGGTGGTTTTTGTGGTGTTGTTTTTTCTCTTTCTTAACTCATATAGCTGTATAGTTGCAACAAAAGCGGTTCCCTAAAATTACTTCCACCCTGCATTTCTACATCTTCTAATAGGTGAAATTTGCAAAAGGGCCTGGATTTATGCAGGTCCCCCTCCTTTACTTACCCACAGCCTTCCTTCCTGCAGGATTTCCTCTGAAGCTGCTCTCTGTTTTCAACAACCATCCCTTAGGTCTCGGGATCCCCCTGCTAGAGCCTGCCCATTGCACTGTTCTGTATTTATAAGTCCTAGCCCCAAAATCAGAGCATCCCTGTGACCAGAGATAGTCACCTAAAGGCTATAAGGATGCTCCCTGGCAGCTGGGCATCAGTCAAACACACATCTTCACTGAAGCAAACTTGGTGCCCTGCTTCAGCAGGGTCCCCAGTACCACCTCTGTGCAGGCATCCATATTCCTGCTGTGCCAGTGTACCACACAAACCACTGTCTGTGGTTTACCACAGCCTCCGGGCAGATCACAGAAGAATTTAAAACATCCTCAACGGGTGCAAAGCAAACAGCAATGGGCTGTCAAAACGTTTCACAAATATAGAAAGACTCAGGAGTGACGGAGAAAGCACCAGCAAAAAGAGTCACAGAAGTAATTACTGTTACTGATATCTACTAAATAATCAGCAAAAAATACAGCACTACTCATAGCTCTTGTCTGAGCTGTTTGATCATTTCATTTCCATTTTTGAATAAAGAAAAGCTTATTTTGCTATTTCAGCTTCTGAACCAATCCAAGACATATGCAGGGATACCACACACACACAAAATAAAACACACACACATCCTCCACCAGAGACAACCCGACATTTTCCGAAGCTAAAAAAACCAACCGCAAACCGTAAGTTTATTCTGAATGTGGGCGAGTTCTCATTTCACTGAAACAACTTTCTGGTGAAGATGGTTAAATAATCAACTTGAAAACTAAAGCCACTAAAAAATCAGCTCACTGAAGGATTCCTGAGGCCCTCGATCTGACATAACACTGAACTCATCCATGCACCTCACGGCTCTGGTACGTCTCTACAAGACACGTGTTCAAGGCAGGGTTGGACAATCCAGTAGCAAGAACAGCACAAGCAATAAAAGGAAGTTCAAAAAAACCCAAACCCTAGGAGTTCAGCAGGGATAGAAAACCCCTTGCTTGGAGGGATGGGGGAAGGAGAAGGTAGCAAAATGAGGATTTGGTAGAAAAGTTTCTCTATGAGTAAGTTATTCCGTTTAGCAACAGCCTTGAATCAGAAAGGACCAGCCAGGTTGTGGGATGGGTATTAAGCTGGAGTGGATGATAGACTGGATATCCAGTTTGCTGCCTCCTGCATGAAATGCATTTTAACCTCAAAAGGGAAAGGCCAGGAGCCTGACTCTCAGTCCTTCCACTTCTATTTCCAGGCAGGTGTAATTGTTGACCCTTCTTTTGGCTAAAACCTGTCTGCTGAGACCACTAAGGATGCTCATGGTGCCTGACACACAGCATTGATGGGAGGTTTCATGCAGGATGTGCTTACCAGGCTGCTAAGGTTTTACAACAACCGGTGCTGTGCACACACGTTCTCCGTGCCCCACGTCTTGAGCTCATCATGAGGCAATGGTGAGGTCAGTTCCTGAGCTGACAGCCACAGGGCTGGAAAAGAAGAGGCAACAGCTGAGCTGATATCATCATAAAAGCTCCTGTTGAGGGCTGTGCTTGCTGGCAGCAGCACAGTTGCGTTGCTCACGTCTGGGAGTGCTGGGAATGACAAATTTTCTGCAATGAAAACCCAGCCTGAGCCAACATGCAGAAGCGAGAGAGGGGCTATAGGTCCAGTCTGGCAGCTGACCCACCTGGAGAAGACCTCAACTCACTGCCAGAGTCCACAGAGCAGAGGGTCAAGTGCAATCATCAGGCCTCTGCAAGACAAAAAGAATATTTTTTACTTCTTTTAATTTTGTATTTTTTTTTTTTACATATTTAGGGGATTCAATACACTGAGACAAAGCAACTGTGAGATAAAAGAGCCCAGCTCACCCTTTCCCTATGTGTTATGAGGAAGAAGAGGCTGATGAGGGTGAGCAGGTGAGTGTGGAGAGAGGAATGAAATGAATTGCAGGAGCCCTGACGGAGCAAGCAGGCATCAGTTTGTTATCTGGGGTGAAGCAATCGCTGAAAACTCCCCTGTGTTTGTGGCATTTTGTCACAATGAATATTTAATTAGGCCAAAGCACGCCTGACGGTTTGCAGACATGCTTGCCCTGCCACAGGGCTGCCTGAGAGCCTCCATCAAGACAGGGGCAATGCGCTGAGAAGCCTACAACCTCAGGCCACCATTTCCACCCCAGGTCCCTCCTGTAGGCAGCTGAACCCTTGACCACCCACCTAAATACTTGACTGACTTGTCAGAAATGCTACAAGGCCCAAGTGAGTAGCCAAAATAGGGGATTCCTTGTAGCTGAACATTGCCAAGACTCAGAAATATGGGGTTTTTTGGCTGAAACAAGGATGTAGGTGCTTATTTAGGTATGAAAGGTCTCTGTGAATATATGTCCATAAGCATGAAGTCTGTGAGATTGCTTGCTTTTCAAGAAAGGAGGAAAAGGAGGCTGAGGGGAGACCGTATTGCTCTCTACAACTACCTGAAATGAGGTTGTAGCAAGGTGGGGATCGATCTCTTCTCCCAAGTAACAAGCAACAGGACAAGAGGAAATGGCCTCAAGGTACACCCAGGGGAGGTTCAGATTGGGTATAAGGAAAAAGTTATTCACTGAAAGGGTTATAACACATTGGAACAGGCTGATTGGAACATCGACTGTTAAAAGTGATTGAGTTACCATCCCTGGAGGTATTTAAAAGACAGGTAGACATAATGCTTAGAGATACAGTTTAGTGATGGTTTTCGTCAGTTTTACATTGACGGTTGGACTAGATAATCTGAAAGGTCCTTTCCAACCTAGATAATTCTATGATTCTAAAACCTCAGAAAGCTTCATTACACTGAAAACCTCATTAGTCCTTCTGGTCCCACAGTGGGGAAGGTGCCACCCTTGCAGAGCCAAAATTAATACGACCCTGCAGAACTAGATGGGGACCAAACTATGGGGACTATGGGGACCAAACATTAATATTTCAAATAGTCAGAATCCAAATCTGGTTTTGCCTCTAAGGCATTAATGACAGCTTTTCACATCTGCCAGCAGTATCCAGCCTTTTCAAATAAGTATCTTCAGAACCATGAATCTCTCATTGTCCTCCTGCCATCCCAAAACCAGGGAGAGCAAACAGCACGTGTCTGCATCCAGAAACATTGCATCTGCCAGCACCAGCCAGGCTGAATCTCAGGCCAAGGGAGCCCAAGGACGGTGTGCTTGAGGACTCTGCTGGGACCTAAGCATTGTCTGGGCTTCCTGAGAAATTCACTCATAGCAAATCAGGCAAGTCAGGATGGATAACTTGGCTGCAATCGCTCTCAGGGATCACTACCTTCAGACCAGCTCCCATAGAGGGGTAAATTTCAGGCTGCCCTTTTGCTTTCTCTTTCTGGTATTAGAGATGAAGAGAAGCACCTTCTTCAATTAAAAAAGAAATATTAAAAAAATAGACCTGATCTCTTTCTCTTGGGCTCACATCTTTCCCATGAGCACATAAACCTCAATCATTGTGACATTTTCATTGATTCCAATGAAAGGACAAATTAAAAGCTGATCATTAATTCACGGGCTCCCTCTGCCCCTCTCCCGCAGAGGAATATTGGTTTATTTATGTCAAATATTCACTTTGTGCTCCATTCCCAAATGTGCCATTATGATCCAGAGTTTAAGAAAACCTTCCAAAATGCAGGGGCTTGTTTGGGAATTACCTGTACTGCAACAGGTCCTGCTGGATGTCTCATCTCAACCAACCCTGTGATCACAATCATAATGTGTTCCTATTTTTCCAAACATTTAACCCTATGATGCCCCTTCATGCCAGTTTGGCTCAGTTTTGAATTCACAGCAGGTTTCCAAGGGAGGAAATCAGCCTTGGGACGCTTACACTGAAGATTTCCTGCTATAGCTTATCAAGATTTAATTTACTTTTCAGTAGATGAGCCATTGGTTTGCAACCACCACATGCAAAACAGCTTCCCTGCAGCATTAGGCCTGGCAGAGGGATGGCTTGAAAACTGCCTTTGCCCCAAACAGCAGGAGATCTCAGCCTAGCTGGGGTTTCAGCAGGTGTGTGGACATGCAACCACATTGCAAACCACTCCAATAAAGGTGTCCAGCAAGTATGAATCCTAACACATGACAATAGCTTATGCTCCAAAACATCTTGCTACCTGTAGCCTATCTGCTTCTCAAGTCTCCACTTGGCCACCAAGGGGCAAAAAACTGGAGTGGAGCAAACTCCTGACTTGTTTGGCCTTGGAGGCTGCATCTGCTTGTGGACAGCCCCTCACACTCCACCAATTCAGCACAATACTGTCTGAGCTCTTCTACCATGACTGTATCCACCA
Source organism: Jacana jacana (assembly GCA_013400555.1). Lineage (NCBI taxonomy): Eukaryota > Metazoa > Chordata > Aves > Charadriiformes > Jacanidae > Jacana > Jacana jacana. The sequence continues at coordinate 288,790 of VZTM01037990.1, forward strand.
TGAGTTGGACTAAGCCAAATAAACAGCCTCATCTCTCCATCCCAGACCTTGAAACTCAGGCTATGGCTTTGCTCTTGCATGGATTTTCCAGGCAGAAAACACGGTGTGTGTTAAAGACCCCAAAGCTGTAGCAGAAGGAGGTCAAATAACTTTGACAAAGTCACAGAGAAGAGCAGTTAAGAGAGGCTGTGGTCCATCTAAGGCATCCCAGACCTGTACATTAACCACAGCCATCCTTCTGCTTACATCTCATTTTATCCTCTAAATGCTAGAGGCTGTTTAGTGTCTCTTTTTTCTTTCCTTTTTTTTCTTTTCTGTTCAAATATTTTACTAGCTGCACTGAAAAGAGAGCTACAAACAGTAGGGGAGAATCTCTCATGGCCAGAATACAATGAAGCGCATAAGTGTGAGGGATTGCTCCTTACAATGCTTGAATCAAAGATAAACATGAAAAGAGCTACCTCCTTAGAGCATAAAACAGAGGAAGACACCATTCCCGAGGGAAGCAGTAATGTCTTTAAAAAATAAACCAGCCACCTCAAAGGTCAGAGCAATGAAGAATATTTTTTCATCTGACAACTCACCTGAATTTCAAATCCAGGCAATTTGCTGGCAAACAGCTTTTAGGAACAAGGTTGGGATGTGGAACTCACTGCAGACAGAGCCCCTCTTCCAAGAACCCCAAAACACTCCACAGTGTGAAGTGAAGCAGATTCATCTTTTTTTCCTGTACTCTGCAGGTGCTGAGTGAAACTTAAGGAAACTTCACAGCATCCCTAGATGCCAGCTAAAAAGCTCTTGTCCTTACAAATGACATCATGCTTGTATTGGGATGACAGATCCCTCCTGGGCAGCCGTGGGGACAGAGTGTTCCTCAGCCCCTGTTTTCCAGAGACTGAGTTGCCTTCCCAAGATGGAAGCCACTGTAGCAGCCAGCCCTGGCCATATTTCAGGAAAGTGGGCAGATTCATTCCCAAAAGCAGGGGCTGTCTTGGGTGCCTCCTGGCAGACCCTCTGAAGGCCAGGGTGAAGGCAACATTTTCGTTTGCTTTAAGAAACAGAACACTCAAAATTTTGAAGGTCTCTTGAAGATCTCTAAAGCATGCAGCCTCCTGAAATTAAGACCCATGAAGATAGAGACAGGAATTCTTAAATCACTATGGCCAAGTATAAAGCCCTCCTGATGCCCCTCCATGGGACTCCAGTGCCCCAGGTGGATCTCACTGTGCCAGCCTCGGGAAGACCCAGCCAAAGCCACCACCACAGCACAGCACAGGAGCCAGCAGCCCAACTCATAGTCCACTTCTGCAAGCCCCAGTGGCTCCTTACCTTCTCTGGGGTCTGAATCGTCATCTCCAGGCCTTGGAGTCAGCCACACACGAGTCATCCTGCAGCTCTTGGGCTGGGGTGAGTCTGTTCCCAAAGACCCAGGCTTTAGGAGAGCACTGATGACCGCTACCAGAGCTTCAAGAGGCTTTGCTCTGTGTGAATTTTCCAGCCAAGTTATCCAAGCTGGTGAGATGCTAGCATAAGGAGAGGAAAAGGGAAAAGCAAGCCTGACGTGTCTTCAAAATTAATCCACTCCTCTGCTGCCCACCTGCAGGGAAGGAGCAACACGTTTCATCCAACTGTGCCTCATAAACCCATACAACATCCCAAAATACAGGAATTTTTATTCAGCTGTAGGGAAGAGGAGAAATGAGCATCGTAGGGGTTAAGCCCCATCCTGAGATGTAGTGGAACCATGTGAAAACCGGTACAGTGTACTGAAAGCATCAGGGTGCTTTTGGAGCCCACCTTATTCGTTGTCAGCCACCAGAATGAATTATTGCCGTGTCCAGGGGAGATGAAAGGCTGCTGAATATTTATCACCTTTTGAGAAAAGCTGCCGATCGCTGACTGCTCCTTACACCATGTCAGGGTTCTGCCACCGTTGGTTGTAGATGTCAAATTATTCTACACTTACACCTAGTGTATAGTTCTGCAACTGCCCTCCAGCAGGGTCTACACGCTCAGCCTCTGTTGCTGCTATCTGCTGCAAATGACAAAACTATCATTTGCTGATAATTTTATTCAGCAAATGATGCAAAGTTGCAGGAATCAGCACGGCAGGGGAGAGAGAGGGACAGGCAACTGCCCAGGAGGGACACTGGGACATGCACAGCCTCAGCAGCACCAGCTCTTGGTAGGGAGGAGGATGTTTCAGGGAGAAAAAAAAAGGGAATGATCAGAGAGGAAGCAAGCACGAGCAATAAAATGAGCACACACAGAAGGACTGAAGCAAAGCAGAGCTCCTTTCACTGGTATTCCCCTAGCACCCAGAGGCAGCCAAAAAGTTGGGGGGAAGAGGGTGGTGGTGTCTTTCAGTGACTAATCCTTTGAGGGAGAAAACCAAATTGATGTATTGCCCAGGGAAAATGGGAGCCCACCACCAGCACCAGAGGAATTCGATCGTAGGAGGGCTAAGTGAAGAAAAAGCATTTATTTTTCACTTGATCTGAAGATGTGTCTTTTCCTGAAGAAGGGATGGAGATTCTGTTGTTATGGTACATGAATGCTCTCCTCGAGTCCTGTAAAAAGCCTTTTGCTGACATCTGCGACCTTGGGAACAGATCATCTGGGGTATGTCACAGCCAAGGAGAGTTCTCCTGGCCAGATACATGCCAGACAGAGTTGGGTACCCCATGGGACCTTTGTGCTTTACATTTCCAGTTTGAGGAGGCTCAGCCTGCAGTTACCATGCAGTTATTTTGGACAATTAGCTGTCTTTTGTGGAAAGGGCTCCCAGAGCTGGAACAGCCTTTGTTCTTTGATACATCTCCTGTCACCTCGCCACTTTTTTCTCAGCGCTCCATCCTTGGGTGTGCTACAATTTATTGTTTATATTTCCTCTGATATGTGATGGTTGAGGGAAAAACCACTCAGGTTTCACCAAGGTGTATAAGGTGGTTATTCCAGTTAGCACAATAAACACTCTGCTTTAGACAAGACGCAAGAAAACGCCCGTGTATTTTCACCTGCCTCAAACTCCAGCTTTTAAAACACAAGGCAGGACGCAAAAGATAACCTTGAGCAGTTGCTGGCCTGCCTGGAAAACAACTCTATTTCCACCTGGTGCCAGCAGAAAGCTGCTTCTGAAACTCTCGTGGACAAGAAAAAACAGAAACTTGAACCGGCACCAAGATGTGGTCTAAGGGCTGAGGTCCAATGTGTGCTAAGGAAGGGGTGAAAGAGTGGCTTGGCTACAGTATCACTGGACTGATAAGAGTCCATGGAACTGGCTGCAAAGATAATTTAAGCCAGCCCACCTCTTCATTCATCTCTTTCCCCATGCTTCTTTACTCTCAAAAGGCATAGAAATAAAAAAACAACCCACAACATAACTATATTTAACTATATTTATGGCAAGTTCAATGCTCTCATGAGATCTTTAGTAGCCCAACTGGCCAAGCACAGGCAACACTTGCCCCTGGCTAAAACATAAAGCCACTGCAGTTGAGACTTGCTCCTTGCATACGCCAAGACTTGCTCCTTGTCATAACCCACGACTAGTTTTTCATGCAAGCTCTCTGCTGTTTGGTCCCAATAAGGAATAAATTGTCTCCGTGCCCTTTCCATACAGATACACCCCACCAGGATAAAGAGAACCACCAGGCCAGAAGTTTTCAATATTCTGGCTCGAAATTCAGCTTGGCTTAAATGGGTCCATTTTAAAGACAACCTGGGACCGAGAGCATGTCATGGGCACATTTTTAGTGACGGCATCATTGTTTGCCAAGAGCACTGGGGAGACTGGGCCACAAAACATGCATTCACCCGATGTCAAGCCTGCCCAATATTAAAAGCAAACCAGCTCCCAAGAGACAGCAAACTCAGTTGCCGGAGGCCACCCATTTGGGCTGCTCCGGGCAGCCGGGTTCCCAAGCAAACAAGCGCGGGGCTGCGGGAGCAGAAAGGATTTTGCACGGTTCATGTGTCAGACACAGCCCAGAAAGGTCAATCAGTTTTGCAGCAGGAGCCAAAGACGAGGGAAAACTGCAGCTGATTAGGAGGAAAGGGGGAAGGGGGAGAAGGAATCTGTGGCCGTGCCAAAACCTTTGTAAACAAACTTCACTGCAATGTTGCAGATGAAAGAGCAACGCCCGGCAAGGGGGATCCAGTTCTTAGGCATAAATCAGGAGCCGCTCCAGGAAAATCAAGGAAGTCACGCTGGCACAAGCAAGAGGAGAATCACCCCCTCCTGCTTCCAAACAATAGCCCTGGGCCCCCAAACACAATTCCCTCCTCCCACAGAGGAGCAGCTCTCTTGGGTGGTAGCACGGCCAAGCGCCTCTGGTGTTGGAGGAGGGTCGAGCCCCCAAATGCCGGTCCCTGCCTGGGTTTGGGAAGGGAAGATGCATCCACCCAGCTGCAGCCGGTCCAGGAGGATAGAGTGATGGTTCCACCTCCAGCTTCTGGATTTCCTTTGTTCCTTCCTCCCAGTGGGTCTCTCGAATGTGTGCGCACACGCGGGCGGCTGCTCTCCCTGCAAGGCAGAGGGTGGTTGTCTGGAAAGGAGATGAGCAGTGGCACGGACCGCAGCTCGCTGACAACACACTGAGCCACAAGCCACTTTTTACACCCTTTTACAATAAATATTAGCTGGAGGGGGCACTGCTTTTCCCACTCTCCCGCCAGCAAGGCCTCTTATTGTTTACTCTCCCCAGCAGTCCAGGCGCTCTTGTTAATGTGCTGTGATTGAGTACTTTGGAGAGGACGGGTTTGGGGTTAGCTCCCGGCTCCCTTTGGAGAGCTGTTTACTCTTTAGTGGTGCCTATGGCCCGCTGAAGACAGTGCTCCTTCACCCCTGCTGGGTCCATCTGCTTTGTCTGCCTGTTTTCCTGCTGCCACCGGCAGGCAGCTGGCCTGCGCATTTCAGCTAGCTATTCGTAAACCCCTGGAGGAAAAAAATAAAATTAACCCCGTAAAGAAGGGGGCTGGGAAGGATGGGGAGGAAGGAGAGAGCGGAGCAGCTCTGCCTCCCAGCGCCGCTCCCCCTCTGCAGCCACTGGCTGTCCTCCCACCCAGGCAAGCCTGCAAGGACAGGCACCGGCACGAGGTCAAGCCCTGGCTGACGTCAGGATGCTGGTGGCACCAGCTGAGGATTTCGATGGGAGCCTTGTCTTGGTTGGTTTTATTTGTTTTTTACCTGGAATAAACAGCATGCAAGAAGAAGGTTTTAGCTCTTTTGGGGTCCTGACATCTCTGCCCTACAACATGGGCAAGCCAAGAGGGCTTCAGATCCCATTTCTCCTGGTCTCGATGTTGTGTCATGGATCTTTGCTGGTTCCCCAGCTCCCAACACACTTCGGCCACATCTGACCCAAGCCATTTGCAGACACAGTCTTCCTTCCCCACTACACAGCCCAAACCAAGAACATGCCTGTGCCTCTATCATCACCCTGCCAAAAAGCTGCATGTTGGTTGCATGCAGTGGTTCCTGGGAACCCACATTTGACCTTGGAGGTCCCAAAAAAGTATAAGGAGAGCTGAGACGAGAGCCATAGCTGGCATGGGGTCACAGTCCAAGAGAACAGAGATATCTTGATCAATGCCTTTTGAAGATCTGGCTCTGCACTTTCCTGTAAACCAGACCCTTTGCCATTCAAGGTGAGGACCAAGATGTCTCCAGGGTTTGCAGCATCACTGGGCACACCAGTACTCCCAGTCTCCCCAGAAGCACACACAGCCAGCAGGCTCAGAGGTCACTCACTGATCCATGGGGACTCTCCAGGGAGGAGCCAAGGATCACATGGAGTCACCAGCTACATCCTGACCCTGCAGGGAAGGAAGGAGACATCTGGCATAAAGCTGGAACATTGCCTGGAGGGCAAGGAGCCTGAGGAGGTCTGGTGAGGGGCTGGGCTTGTCCCTCCAGCCACCATAGCCTCTGCTCCCAGAGCATCCAAACCCTTTGGTCCATCCCAAAACCCTCCGAGACTGTGCTTAATTCTGCACAGACTGACCTGATTTGGGAAGTACTTAGCTACCAAAAGGTACAAACGATAAGCAAGACAACAGGTTAATATTCTGGGTGTACACAGACAGATGTGAATTCATATCTAAATCCATGCTCCCACCATGCAAACACAGCAACAGTGTGTATAAACATATGCATGCCTGTGTTTCATGGATATACCTTCACTCCCACAGTGCTCACCAGCTGGGGGTTATTCATGTGGAGTTTGCCCCCAAACCCCTCAGCTCGGAGTGGAAACCAGGGCTGTTCCTTGTTTGCCTTTGTCCTCTCCCAGATCTGCAGGCATAAATGCAATCTGCTCCTCTTCACACACAACGCTGCTGGCTAATAGGAAAAGTAAGTGGAACCAGAAGTTAGCTACAGTTGTCAAGCCAATATTATATGCTGGGGAAACCAGCAAGAGTCGCTAATCTCCAGGGAAAACTGCAAGCCCCTGTGCACGCAGCCTCCTATGGATAAATAGGTATATAGGATCTAGCATCCCCCAGAGACCTCAGCTACTGAGCCTGCTCCCTGGGGAGTCTTCAAAGCATCTTTTCTTCTCCTTCACGCCACCCACTGAATCTGCTGAAGGCGTCGGCTTTCGCCGCTGCTGGGTGACACCTCTTCTCTGCGGCGAGCCAGCCCTGGCAGGGGGAGCGGGCAGCACGGTGCTTGGCACAGGTAGAGCTGGTGCCAGGTGCAGAGCAGCAGGGAATCGCGCCTCCGGATCGCACATGTGCGCACCGCTGCTCACTGGAGCCACAATCGAACCCCTCTGCAAAGCATTTCCCATCCCTGGCCCCCCCAACTCCCTGGCCATGCCTTCTCCGCAGAAGCAGCTGGGCCAGCAAGGCCGCATCGCCTGTCTGACACGTTTCCCCTTCCATCCCTCTCTCCAGGTGTGTGAAGCTCTTGCTGTCACTAAAGAGAGAGGCTCCAGTGCCTTCCACAGAAAATAGATATCCCTCATTGTTTGAGACTGTATTTATACTAGTCAAAGCCTCCGTAAATTACAATTACGTGGATGTTCTGCCGTTGGTCTGGGTCCATTAGAGACACTTATTTTTCTTACCCTCATTTCCTCTCTCGTCTTCCAAGTAATAGGCTTTGCCAGAGCCGGTTCCATACTGCTGCCCATTGGAAATAGCTGCAGGCAGGAGAGGCTGAGGATATTCACTCTCCAAAGCCTTTGACTATGCAGCAAGGAGAGAAAATGCCACCTGCTACCTGATGGGGACTTATTTCCTACTAGGAAAAACTGGTTGCTAAACATCTGGCCTGACAGGCTAGCAAGATGATTTCCAGCAGAGCTGGAGAAGGCAGCAGAATATGCATCTGCTGGACTGGAGACTGGCCACAGTTCAACAGTACCAGGCTGCCCATGGCGATAGCAACAACAACAACAAAACTGATTTATCCTAAACCTCTGGTTACCAGAATCCTCTGCAGACTGTGCAGGGAGCACAACAGTACCTTTATCTAGGGGGATACACCACCACAAACAGGATTTTGTGCAAATTGGGACCTTAAGCTGCAGGGAACCACAGGAGTTCAGGCTGTTCCCACCTACCAGGTGCAAGTGCCTCGATTTTCCAGTGCTCCCCCATAGCTCATATATTAACAGCCACTCATATGCTGGCTGAGATGCAATAAACCACTGACCTGGGCAGGAGGTACTCTAAATTTTCCTTCTTCCCTCTGCAGCCCTTGGAGCATTGACAACTTAGCAGGGTTACTGGTTCCACCCCAGTATGGGATTTGGGGTCCAACTTTCACCCCAGTCTCTGTTCAGGCTGTTTCTGGGAGCCCTGAACAGTTACCTGATCCCACACACCAAAGGATACCCAAGCAGCCAAAGACTTGTGAGCTGAGATGGTGAAATAGCCTTGAAAAAAAGATACCTTTTGAATTCTGGGGAGTTCCAGCAGATTTCCAAAAGCAAGTCCAAAACTTAGCTATGGGATCTTTCACACAAGAGAGCTGGAAGCAGAGCTGGATGCTGGAATTCTCCTTTCCTGAGGGAAAGGAGAGTAAATTCAGTTTTGAAATGGTAGGGAAGTATTCAGGGAACAGAAACCCTAGGAGTAATGGGACATACTGGAAAACTGCAGTGTAGGGCTGTTGTGCAGAACCCATAGCATCCTGGTCGCCTGTACTTTGCAATGCAGCTTCACAGTGAGAAACAAATTGTCTTGAATTATTAATTATTTTTTGTTAAGCAGTAGGTTGTGAGGAGATGCTTTAGGAGAGAGAGAAGATAACGGAGCTCTGTACGTGGCCACAGAAGTGAGACAGCAGGAGGACCTCTTAGTGTTGCAGCTCAGCCTTCTGCCTCCGTTTCTTCTTCTAAGGCATAGCATCACAACTAGAGACATAACCTCTGCCCAGACTTCATAGACTGATCTGATTTTGCTCATTTTTGTTTGTTTGTTTTCGGGGTTTTTTTTTGCATTTGGATGAAACTGTATGAGCTTCTTTAGCAATCTGACAATGGAGGCTTGGCATTGTCACCGTGAAACATGAGAAAAAACCATGAGCCAGGCTTGGAAATCATGAGATTGGCTTGAAAAGCAGATATTTTACTTTTTTTTGCATCTGTTTAGAAACAATAGACATTCTTTGTGTTCGGTTCTCTGAAATGTCAGGGTCTGGGCTTTTAAGGAAATTTATCTTTTTCAGCCACAAGGAATAAGAACTTCTTTTTTTAATTTTTTTTCTCATTAGTGATTCTTATGTGGTTGCACGACGCTAAAGTCCAGGCTTTGGGGTGGGGGAAGAAAGCTCCTGGCGACTTTCATGGAGCTCACTGTCAAATTAATCAGCAAGATGGCCAGTCACTGGCATGCATATAAATGCACACCCGACTCAGGCTCCCACCATGTGTGCATGTCCACTCGCAGAGTTCACCTCCCAGGCTGCATGGCTGCTTGAGCCAAGAGCATCCACCCAGCTGCAAGCACACATGCAGCACATGTGAAAATTGGGGGTCTACCATCCTATTTGTCTCCAGCTTACAATAAGTGAGATCCTTCCCCTGCCCACTGCAAATTTCTGCTAAGGTTTGGCAGGTCTGAGCCTTTGGACAAGAGCACCAACCAGAGTGTTCAATAGTTTCAAACAGGAGGTGGCAAAAACCTCCTTGTTGCTTTGATGCAAGTCTCGTGGCTGAGAGTCCTCACAATGACATGCATTGGGTCATGCAAAAAAGAAGCCCCAACCCTTTCCCTGCTCGAGATAAACCTCACTATTCTGGCATTTGGCATGTCTGGTGTAAGCAAGACCGGAGTCAGGCTCTTTATCAAAACAACAGTTTCCCCCAAGTCTTACATTTTTTAAAAATGGCCATCAGTTTGCATTAAAAAGAAGATGCAAACTTTGTATGAAGCATTCAGCCATGGAAACATGCTTATGTGGCTCTTGGGATCTCTTTCTTTTCATCAGACTCCACATAAAAAGCCCTCTCACTGTTTCCCGTGTCAGCACTAACTCTTCCAAAATGATTGGCACCAAAGGTAGCAAACACTCCCTCCTGACAAAAGCCCCCACCGCTACCTCCCTCCAACAGCCCCTCACCCACCACCACCTCACTCCCCACCGCTGAGGGGCCCATTGTGCCTCCCTCCCAAAGCATCTGCTCAATGAACAAAGACATCAAGGGGCCGGGGCTGCTGGAAGTGGCGGAAGGAAAGACAAGCAAAGGAGAAAAGTGGAGCCGAAGGGAAGGGAGGAACAGTCGCCCTGACTGACGAGCACACCCAGGAACACGTGAATAGCAGCTAAAACCTAGAGGTTTTCTGCAAATGTACCTGCACAGGCATTTCTGCTGCTGATTATCCACTGCACTGGGCTTCCAATAGCATCGAAATCGCAAAGCTAATTGCACTGTAAAAGTAACGGCCTATGAAATTTTTAATGGAGCAGATTGCACTCATAATTTTTTCCTCTGTGGTTCAATATACTTCAATATCTTTTCTCTCTTACAGCATTTGATTCAAGCTGACAGTGGATTTATGCAATCGCCTTTCTCCACACCGTAAAGACTGAGCCACAGGACAGTACTGGTCCATCTTCCAGCTGGATCCAGGCAGCCAAGGGCCACAGCTGGAGACTCAAATATTTCAAGGGACATCTAAAAGTACATCCTCACCACCAAATCGCCAATACATCAATACATGGAATGATCACTTATCACCAGTCACAGAATTTTGGCATCCTTCTGCCATGGCATAGCACAGGGTGAAGGCAAGAGGCGGTGGCCTTCACAGAGGAAGACACAACTACTGGGCTTCTACTGCTTCTCCAGGGAAAAAAATAACTGGGAAAGGGAAAAACAAAATATTTGAAGAGTTAGTGTCAGGGATGTAAGTAAAGCAGCATTTAAAGTAGCATGAGGATAAGTTCTAAAGGCAACATGGACCACTGTACTAGAATTCAGTAAAAAGAATGCTAGCAGGGACCCATCTCAGCCAAGGAAGACTGCAGGCACCGGGCATCTTTGTGCACACCATTTAGGTTCAAAGCTGTCACATATTAAAACCACTTCCAACCCCCAAAGCTGAAAAAAAGCCTGCCATTGGCAGGCTTGTGTCTTGAAGTTGTACCTCTTGAGCAAAAATGGATTGCCCTCAGTTGATGCCAATGTCCAAGAGCAAGAGCAAGATACATACAGCTACAATCACATCCTTCAGATTCATCTTACCTACTGCCACCTGTGTGGAATTGAGGATATAAGCATCTGTCTCCCTCCAAAGTTCACCGTTCACTCGGGAACCAGGCATCCCATTGCCCAAGCTGTGCAAGGGTCACACTCCATGGTCAGTGTTTGCCTTATGCACGTGAAAGGCAACATGTCCTGCACCAAGCACAGCATTCAGGGTCACACAAGTACAAAAACATGGCTAATGGGGGAGAAGGAGGAAGATAATAATGTGATGTACTTAAAGGGAACCTACAGGAAAGATGGGGAGGGACTTTTTATCAGGGAGTGTAGCGATAGGATGGAGGATAATTATTTTAAACCAAAAGGTAGATTTAGATTAAATATTAGGAAGAACTTCTTTACTGTGAGAGTGGTGAGATGCTGGAACAGGTTGCACAG
>VZTM01037990.1:300529-369607 GCA_013400555.1 Jacana jacana
CTTTGCTAAGATCCAGAAATATTATATCCACTGTCTTCCCCCCATCCAACAATCGGGTCATCTTATCATAGAAGGAGATCAGGTTCGTCAGGCAGGACTAGGATGGAGGATAATTATTTTAAACCAAAAGGTAGATTTAGATTAAATATTAGGAAGAACTTCTTTACTGTGAGAGTGGTGTGATGCTGGAACAGGTTGCACAGAGAGGTTGTGGATGCTCCATCCCTGGAAGTGTTCAAGGCCAGGCTTTGAGCAGCCTGCTCTAGTGGGAGGTGTCCCTGCCCATGGCAGGGAGGTTGGAACTCAATGATCTTTAAAGTCCTTTCCAACCCAAACCATTCTCTTCTCCTAGAGCTCTGTATAAGGAGCAGGGAGAGCTAAGCAGCACAGAGATCCACAGATGTTTTTCATAAGACATCAAAGTGAAACATCCTCTCAGCTGTTTCATATCAATATCATGAAATTCCTATTCCCTCAGAGATAACAAAATGGTCCATTTTCCATGCTGCCTCAGAAAATTCCTGGGTGAAAATTCCAGCTCCAGCCATTCCTAAATAGTGCCAGAAGGCTGTGAAGTATCTACAGACCACAGCTCCACTAGGTTAATTCCCATTAGAAGAGAAGGCATCCCCTAGCGGAGTGTGTCGCATGAGATAAAGAGCACAAGAAAGAGCAAACAGAAGAGATGGGGAAATAAGTCCACACCCCAAAATTAAGAAGCACCTCGAGGTGCCACAAATAGCTTGATTTCCTGACCCTAAAAATGATCAGGCACAGTCTGCACTGAACAAATCATCGTTAGATGAAGAAACAACCTGTGCTACGCTGATGCCGCCCACTTTCACATCTGCAGAGAGTATCAATTTTAACAGCATTAGTGGGAAGCTTGTGTTGCTAACTCACACAAACACACGCACGATTTAGATATATTCTAATAGACAGCTCTGGCCCATGACATTCCAGCAGGTCAGAATTAAAATAAAAGGCAGAGACGAGGCGTGCACCTCTGGTTAGACTGTTGGCTGGCTCGGCGCAGAGGCAGCCTGCAGTTAATCAGCCTTCTTTCTCCACTAACTGTCACTGCAAACAAAGGAATTAGCAGAAGGTCTGTAGGGAGCATTGAGATAATTTGGCTGGCTGAAGAAAAGAGAAAGAAAAGAAAAGCAAAACAAAATTACTGAGAAATTTACTTGCACTGACCTCTCCATAAATATTTAGATATAATCATCATTACCTTGGAGTAAATTAAGTTATAAACAGTCTCCACAATTGCACATGATGAATGCGTATCGGCATCAGAGAGCACTTTATTGCAAGTTAATGTGGAAACAGAGCACCTCAATCAATCAGGATGCAGAAATGCTGCCCGATGATATCAGCCTCTCTCAACCCTATTCATACTGGACACCGCACACTCGCTCACCCACCCACGCCCGCCCCCTGTTCTTATTATATTAACAAATACATATCGAACCGCGGTAGATGGTAAGACGTACGTTTGTGGAGCTGGAATAATGAGGGACGTACAGTGCATGTCCTCAGTCATGTTAGTGGTATTTTTTTATACTATGGTAACATCTACAGCGGCTGAGGATATAGCCCCCCCTGTGCTGAGCTGTGTGTACAAACACAGCCAAAAGCCATCTGGGTAAGATTCATCCGACCAGACGCAGACATCCACATCAGGGATGTTGAGCTAATCACCGTCAGCTCCTTTCACAGCCAGCTGAGAGAAATCGGCACTTTCTGAGCACAACTTTCCAGACCTATTTTAGATGTCTAGTTTAAGAAGAGATGAATCACGCCCTGGACTCCTTCAACTGCCTTGGCTCGATCTCCACAGACCCTTCGGGAGCCCCGAGTGACTACTGCTGAAGTCAGCATCTAGACTGCAGATGCCAATTTGATGAGACGAGTCCCATCCGCTCCGACAGAGAGAGACCTGAGGGTTTAGGAAAAGCAGACAACCACAATGCAAGGCTATTCTGAACTGCACTTTTTGGAATTGAAAACCCATGTAGCCTCCCAGAGCTGATGACTTCTCTGGCTGTAGAGCTTGGCCATTGAAGAGGAGAGCAGACTGGGGAGTGCATTGCAGAGACTTGTGCCACTTGCACTTTGCTTGTCCCTTCGTTTCAATATGAGAGGTCATGAGCTCTGCTTTCCCTTCAAGCCATGGAAGCTCATTCCCTGTCCTGTCTGGCCCTTCACCTCAAGCTCCTGCCCACCCCAAGCTGGGGCGGGCACAAGTGCATGGCAGGTTATCCAGTGAGCTCTGTCACGGCAATGCCAAGTAAGGACAGGCTTTAGGAGCTGGCGTCTTCATGACACCTACCAATCACCCATACCTCACTATTGCCACCATCCAATGCATCCAAAACTTAGACATGCTACACACACAAGACAAATAAGGGGGTTCTGTGTTGCAAAGGAAGGAAGGAAGGCAGTCTAATGAGACAACCGATGATGAAAGTGCTTCTAAAAAAAGGAGCATGACCAGAGATTTTATTAAGGCTGATGACTTCAGCAAGGTAGTGAATCTTGCAAGAGAACAAGGATTTTAACTGGAGGGTATGTGTGCCTAAACCTCTTAAGAAAGTCACTGAAATAGGCCCTAATAGTGTGAAGCACTGGACTCGGGTTAATTTAAGACATCAGTGCATCATGCTGTGCTAATGGTCTTAAGGAAAAACTGTCTCCATCCAGTTTTTCACTTCAGAATTTTCTCTCATGAAGAAAACTTTTATATGCCCCCTCCAACCTAAACAATTCTGGGATTCTATGCATTTATCCACAAAAACTGGGACATCCAGTTCACGGTGATGCTCAACTTCAATCTACCATTGGAAACAACAACAATAGACAACTCTACAGATGAAAAGTGCCAGACAGAGAAAATAATTAAAATGCAAGCCATGTGGGCTGAGAAGATCCTTCTCATGAGCAGGTATTTATAGCAAGAGGTGAAAGAGAGACAACGTGGCACTGTCTCTACCCTGTTACAAGGTGAAATGAAAATATTCCTCTTCTCACTCTCCTTGGATATAACCTAAAGAGGGTAAAATAAATCTCACAGCCTGTAGCTGCCTTGTTCCCTAAGCTGTGGGACCTTTCAAAAAGAGGTATCACAGGTGCCTTTGCCGCTTTAGCACCAGCCCTGCCAGTTTTTCTGACAAGACCCTATCTTCTGTCAATGCCTCCCCTCAGTGCTACAACACTGACCCTTAATCCGATAATTACCCAGCCCAGTAAATTATTGCAATTAAGCCCACTTCCCAGCTGCAGCCGAGGACAGCCCCCAACAGGGCTCCTACTGCCTCAACACAGCCCAGCAGAGCGACAAAACCCATTTTGCCAAACGGTGTCTCATCCCTACCGAGCCTTAGTCTGAAGGGAAAGAAAGAAATCACTAAATCTTTCAACACAAGGTGAAGTTTTCTATAGATACCAAAAAAATCTATTGACGGGCTCAGATCAAGGGCTTTTTAATTGAGTGAAGAACGTTAATTACTAAATCTACTGACTTCTAAACACAGCAAGACCTAGGGCTTTGGATTACCATTGTGCAAGGACAAAGCAGCTTTCAAGGTCTAGAGAGCATTTCCCCTTTGCTGCTTTACCCCCAAACACCAAAAACTCTTACAGCTAATAGTGGAGATATTTAATGGCACGGTGGCAATCAGACATTGCTTCTCTTTAGCCGAGGGAAGTGCTCAAAGGAGTCATCAGGGATGGTTATCTCTGAAAGGTGAAGAAGTCTGAAAAAAACACAAGGTGTTGTTAGAAAAACAGAAAGATCAAAGTTAAAAGCATTTGGATGGATAAAATGGTTGCGAAGATTATTACTTCTTAACATATAAATTACTCAAATTGCTCCCATCTGTCTGCCTCCATGGCCATATGAAAGAGGAGACCAAAGGCTTAGCTCCCAATACATTAAATCCTAATAAATCCACCCATGTTTTAAGTTGTAATACATGAAGCACTTTTCCTGGAAAAAACGGTCTGCAGACCAGCAGCAGTGGCTTTAAAACATGTTTGTTATGGAATCAGAAAAAGAAGGGATCAAACTGCAGCAGCTCAGCAGTGAAGGATTGCTGGAAAAGCAGAAGCTAAAAATGTGATAATGGGAAGATGAAGACAGGAGGAAGCAGCTTACCAAAGGAAACGGCCTTGCTGGGAAAAGGCAGCAGAGTTTATGGTCCACTCTATATTAGCTGAGGAAGTCATCACAGGCTTCTGAGGGGAAAAAAAATATAGGAAAGGAAATAAAAAGGAGTTTAGGATCATTTTAATGGTTCAAGGGCAAATTCATAGTGGAGCTGAGTTGTGTCTGGGGATCTCACCTCTATTTCTAATGTTCCCTGATGTTTCCCCATGAAACTACAGCTGGGAGGCTGATGAGCACCATGTATCTCCCATGCTACATTGCCAGTCCACAAGATCCCTCCAGCAGCACCCAGCAAGGGTCCAAGCCATCCTGCACCTTCGTGGGTCCTGACCCACATTCCAGAGATGTGGGCAGCCCTTTACCTGATCAGTCACCACAGCCGTAGATAACACACCATGGCTATCCGTATGAGCCACAATTCCCTGCCCAGAGACAACACTTTGGCCAAACTATAATGTCTTTGTGGAGCAGGGACAGTGCAGGGACATGTTCTCTCAGCCCACCTTGGAAGTCAGCTGCAATTTTTGACCAGAGGTACAAAATAGGAGAAGGCTGGGAATGTTCAAACAAGGCAGGGGAGGGAAAATAGAGGGGCTTCAGCCACCATCACACACGTACACCACCAGACAGCTTTCCTGGGAGGAAGAGGCTGATATTTTAGAGGGGTTTCAGCACCCAAGGGAGAGCTACAAACTACCCACTATCAATAGGCAGCTTCTGTCCAAGTGCAGCAACATCCAGCTTAACACAGTTTGTCCAACTGCTCAAGAGAGCCCAGAAGTATCCGGACACGAAACTTGTACAGGGGTGTAGGTAAATGGGGGGGTGCGTGGGATGCATGTTTCAGCATCTAACTGTGGATGACGGCAGCCTGATAACCTTTAATGGCCTCAAATCCAATCCCTGATATTCTGTGATTCTGTGAAATGGTGAGAAAACCATTCCGTTTCACTCCATAGACCAGCCACAGAGCAGGGCACCTGGAAGGATATTTACCCATCTTTCTTTGCATGGCTACAACACATTATGCCCCTGGCTCCTGAAAGGTCAGCATTTACAGAGCACAGGGAACACAACAGTCCTGTAGTGACACCTGTCCGAGATGTAGCTCTTGCAGCAAACCATTTTTGCCCTGGCAAAGTCAAGCCCAAAGCAAAATACCTCCTAAGTTATGGACAATTTGCAGCCTCTGGTGGCATGGTGGCACATCACCAAGACACAAAGGCTTTCTTTTATTTAGATTCTTCTCACAGGGTTTTATTTTCTTGACCAGAAGAACATACACTGGCACAGCAAAAGGCTCTGCTGGCCTGCTTAGCATAATCTAGAGTTAAACCACAGAGGCAGTATTTCCTACGTCGGCTCACTGCTTCAAATCTTACCTGACATCCTGCATCATGTATGAGACATCTGCGCTACACGCTGGTGGAACAAATCTGTCAGCAGAACGAACGTGCAGGGACAAATCCATCCCTGTTGCAACAGCAATGGTGTTAACCCAGGGGACCGTTTTTGGCCCGCTAGAGTCAAATGGGATTCAGAGCAAGTAGGTCCCTATATGCATCTTGGAAGACAAATGAATGACTAAAATAGCATTAGGGGAAACGGGAGTACCTGTTCAGTATGCTGAGATACACTGGCTTGACGGCGGCTGTGGCAGTCACACTACGTTTGGATTCAAATTACCACCAATCAGTTATGCCCCATACAAATCCAACCCTTAGCTAAAAAAAAAAATTTAAAAAATAAATAAAAAATAATAATAATTAAAAAAAATCTTCTTAAAACCTATCTTGTGTTATGCCTTCAGGGCAAATTTGCTTTTATGAGCATGAATAATTCATGCATGTTCATTTATTATTAATTAATATTCCATGAACATGCATGGTTTATTCACCCAAACAAAGCACTGCATCCTGCGCACTCTCCCTGCAGCCTGGCCTTAGCTACTCACCACAGCCCAGCTGACCAAGCATTAGATCAGTATCGTTTATCACCTCTTTCTCCCCAGAAGCTACTGAGAAGCCTCTGACCCTTCTTGCTGGTCACTGGCTTTCTCCATTTCCAGGACTGAAAGAGAGAAATTCAACTCTACTGAGCTGAAATATTTGGGAGAAGTTGAAAATGCAAGAGAAGCGTGACATTTTTGGGGTTGTGCCAGCCCACACCCATTTCCATTTTGGAGAACCAACACTGAACACCCGAGAAATGTTGGTCTTCTTAGGTCATCGCGTGGGTCACTGGTCAGAGGGGCTGTTGAGGAGACTCATTTCTCATTTAGTGCCACGTCACAAACACCCATAGCAGCATTTCCAGCATGGGAGTATCTCCTATCAGAGAGGTTTCATTGCTCATGGCAGAGCCTATGCCAACCACATTTCCGCTGTGCAGGCAGTTTGCAGAGAGCACACAGGGATTCCCCAGCAAAGCCAAGAAACTAATGAAAAGCTCTTCCATCTCAATATAGATCCTCCTGTACATCGACTGCGGCATCAGTCCAGACCATGGCAGGCAGCTGGATTTTTCTTCTCAGCATCCATCCTCTGAGAGCCCACGCTTGTTGGATTTGCTCCCAGCCCTGGATCTGCCCCCAACATGAGCAATGCCTGTGGAGCCAGCATGAATCATGATCCGTTGCTGTTTCTAGGCAGCTCCAGAGGAACCCCAGCTGAGAACCTTCATGCAAGGTCAGACCTGCCACTCATAGTTCTCTGCAACCATCACTGTCTAAAGACTAGCAAAGCTCCACATTTTTATGGGACAGGCAGAGCAGGACAATCAATTGTTCTGTAAAAACATCACCCACAACACCATCCTCATCATTGTCTCTACACAAGCCCAGGAGGACTTCAAGTGCAAGCAGACTTGGGTCAAATCACCACCTGGATCTTCTTTGCCTTCCCAGATGGTGCCACAAACCCTCACAGAAAGGGATATTTAGCTCTTGATTCTTCATCTGGTAGGAGCAGCCCTGAAATAAGGCATTCCAGAAAGCTCTGATCATGTACCAGGTCCCAAAACAAC
Organism: Jacana jacana; assembly: GCA_013400555.1. NCBI lineage: Eukaryota > Metazoa > Chordata > Aves > Charadriiformes > Jacanidae > Jacana > Jacana jacana. The sequence continues at coordinate 307,725 of VZTM01037990.1, forward strand.
CACCTCACCTGCATCCTCTGTGGCACAGTGATAAGGATGCAGGACCAAGAGCTTGATTTTCTGTATTTGGACTAAAACATTGCAATCTCTTTATATGGTCATACGAGAGTCCCGATTTCAAGCACAGGAATGTTGAGAGGAGATAGTAGAAAACTCCCTGTGCATTAGGCACTAGAACAGCTTCAAATCAGGAGTTAGCTGAAGCAAACAGAGGAGACATGGTTTTGGCATTTACTAAGGTTGACGTACAGCACACAGAGAGGGGGAAAGGAGAGATGTTCACAGGAGATGTTCACATAGTGCTCAGCACAGTAGGGTACCAACCAGGACAAAGGCAAGTCCCTTGATAGTCCTGAAGTGGCACATGGAAGAAGACAGAAATGAAAAGCAACAACAATCTAGGCTCCAGGGAGAGCTTATAGCAGCCTTCCAGTATCTGAAGGGAGTCTTCAGGAAAGCTGGAGAGGGACTTTGTCAGGAAATGTAGTGATGGACAAGGGGTAACAGCTTTAAATTAGAAGAGGGGAGATTTAGATTAGATACTAGGAATGAATTCTTTCCTGTGAGGGTGGTGAGACACTGGAACAGGTTGCCCAGGGAAGTTGTGGATGCCCCATCCCTGGTACTGTTTAAGGCCAGGCTGGACGGGGCTTTGAACAACCTGCTCTAGTGAGAAGTGTCCCTGCCCATGGCAGAGGGGTTGGAACTCTATGATCTTCAAGATCCCTTCCAACTCTAACCATTCTATGATTCTAATTGTTTTTTAGCGCTGGGTCCAAATCACAGGTCTAAAGCCAGATAGCCCCAGCTTTGAGAGTCTGGAGAGCAGAGACTGGGCACGAAGCAAGCCATTCCCCTTGTTTCTTCATAATAGTTTGAACCAAAAGACTGGGTCCAAATTCCCCCAACTGCAGCATGTTTCAGTTCTGGACCCAAAGTGCCTGATTCCAGTAAATACCCTGGGCACCTTCCTATTGCCTCAAATTGTTTTACAAATAGAGATAAGCTCAGAAACACTCTGAGAGTTACAGACAATTTAACACACAGGGGCTGCTCTGGGAAAACTTAAAACTGTCATAATTCATCCTCCCCTTCCCCCAGTCCAGAAATGAAAGATTAAACCTAGGAAGATTTATTAAACTGACATTTTAATAGAATTTTTAGACTTTCCCTGTTAATAGTTTAAATATAATTGAATTCCATGAGAGGGAGGAATGCAGGATGGAGCTGGTGTCCCCCAACAATAAGAATGTTTTAAACACTGGGGCATATCGCTAATGCATAATTTAGTCTTATTTGCATGGCCCTTAGAACTGGGAGCAACGAAAACACAAATCTAATTAACAGAGTGAAAGAAATGCCTCCACCAGCAAACTTCATCGCAAGCTCCACTACCACACACCCACCCTCCCCAAGTTACAAACATGAAACAGATGGCAAGGAGGAGAAAAAAAAAAATAAAAGACATCACACGTCAGCTCTTGGAGAGGAAGAGGGGGGAAAAGAGAGAGAGAAAGCAGAAGGGACAGGATGGATAACTATGCTACTTGACGATGCAGCAATTAACTTGCTGAGGGTGGAATAATTCTTGCAGTGCCTCTCTGGTCAGAGCACTCTCCCAACTTAGCTAAGGAGTAGATGTATTGAGTGCAGCAGAGAGTAAACCAGTTTTCATAAATCCCAGCAGGAGTCCGTTTCGCTTTATGAGATTCGTGTGAAAAATTGAAAATTCAGGTTTTTCCAAAGGCATCTGTAATCAGCAGCCTGAGCTGCGCAGGTCCCCAGAGGTAACTGATCACAGCACAAAGTAGGGTTTCACAATCACATGCAGCTTCTCCGCTGCATTTTTAAAGGTTAGACATTAATTCCTGATCAATACAAGGAACAGCAGGCTATCCCCTACCCCCACTCACAGAATTGTCTTACATTATTAACTGAGCCTTGGCTTTGTCCTAGAATTACTTCAAATCACAAGTTGGGTCCATAAGACACAGTCCCTCCAGATTCAGAGCAGATGGGGGTGAGAAAGGCCCTCCCCAGTACCTTCTTCCCCTATGCAGAGACAAATCCACCATGTCCTACTTCTGGTGGCCATTTACATTTCTTTTCTAGCTTCCTTTTAGTTTGTTTTTTTTTTTTATGCCTCCATTAGCAAAGCTGCTAAAAAGAACTGCTGGGCTGGGTATGGTCCTTACTCACTGGCTTTCCCTTACTCACATAGGGACAAAACCTGCTGTAGGTTCACCCAGGTTGCTGGTGGCTTTTGACTTCCTTACTTAGGAGGTATTTCTGTCACTGAAGACAAACAAGGCTTATTGTGCTTGGCATGACCCAGGCTGTTATCTGGTTAAACACAGGCAGCAATGAAGACCCCTAAAGTTCAGCTATTCACCACAGTCCTTCTACTCAGCATTAAAACTGCCATGAAACTGAAAGCACATGTATCCTGTTCTAAAAGAAATGGCTAAGTTGAATCAGATGAATCAGCCCAAAGGAGGTCTATATTTCTGTCCGTTGCTGATACATTTGAACCAAATATTGGGAAGCTTTCTAATTCAGCCCCCAGAGCACATACACACGCAGCCATGCACATCCATACACACATATTTCATATTTTGCATACTTTAAAAACAAGCACCACCAAAATTTGAAGTTTCTCCATCTCTAGTTGGACTGTACAGACACAAGTAATTCCAAATTAGTCTTCATGGTTGAACATCCTTTTCTTGACAACGTGCCTCAAGTTACTTTTGCTGGGTTCCTCTGTGCCCTTACTATTATGAATTTCATTTCATTTCAAGGCAACCCCCTTGAGCTCTGAAAACAAACTCAGTGTGTCCCAAGCAACAAGTTTTCCAGCAGCATTAAAAAAAAATAAAATAAAATAAAAAATCCATGCTCCTCAACAGCCTTTTGAGATGGAAAGTTTTCTGGACTTCACATTTGTACATTGGGCTGTTGTCTGCTTTCCATTCACATGGTAGGTGAAGGTTTCCCGGTGTGAAGACCTGATGCAGCTTGACATAGTCTAGGTCAGTGGCAGGAGGGATGCAAGCTGGTCAGTCAATCAGGTTTAGGATGGAGTTTTGATTGTTGGTCATGCTGGTTCCTACCCTGCCCCTCTTTCCCTTGTGGTAACACTCATACAGCTTTGAAGTCTCCAGCTGCTAACTGGAAAGGATTCCTGGACTTCAAGCAGCATTTTAGGGAGTTTTTGGAAATCTTCACAGTGAGGCAAGCCTGGGTTCATTAGCATGCACTCATGGTCTCATATTTTTTTTACTGCCTCTCTTCAGGGCTCATTTATTCCACTGAAATCAAACACAAGAATTCCCCTGAGGCATCCTTGTCAGTTATGAAGTGACTGGGCTACACGACACACTCTTTCCAGGTACAGCAGCAGGTACAGGAAGGCTTACAATGGTTTTTGGTCTCGTATCAATTCATTATCAAAGGGAAATTGATGAATATCCACTTTTGCTGAGTTAGAGTCTCTCCTGATGGTTAACGAGCGTGAATAAAACGTTATGGAAATTAGTGGCTGAGAAGGGAATTCTGGAACTGAACTTGAATATGAAATAGGTCATTAATACAACACATTTTTAACATCTGTTGATTGTTTCCAGTGTTACATTTTGGCAAAAATATCTATGCTGAGATTCAGTGAGAAGAACATAAGATAACCCCGTACTGCACGCACCCCGCTGAACCCCCTGCCACGCTTGGTGTGAGAAAGCAAGAGCCATTCCAGAAAACCAAACAGGTCCCTGCTCCTGGTGAGGAAACACAATTTATAGTCTCGATTGCTATTTGCTCACCTGTTCAGGACACTTTTGTATTGTGTGTGCTTAGCTGGCTGTGCAGAGTTTCTCATAAAATATGAATACTTCTTCCAGATACAGACGGTGCTTAACTTGCGTTTACTGTATGAACAGTTATAGGTTCCTATTATTATTTATAAGCCCACAGTGTGAGAAGCTTTTCACTAATGCTCAAGAAGAGGCAGCTTCTCTCTTGCCAAGGACAGACAGACAAGAGGACACAGCAAGAAGGCGGCAAACAACAAACAAGAGAGGTGTAGACAAAGCAAGCTAAATTTTCTGTAAGCCATACAAGCCACCTAGGTGTTTAAAACCAATTAAAATTGGAATGGATTTGGGCTTTGTGAGTTTGTAAGGTACAGCGTTATCCTGTCGGTACAATCCGGTCTGTCTGGGTTCCTGGGGGGGAGTGGAGGGTTGTTTGGGCCTTTTTTTTTTTAATTTTTTTTTCCCCCCAGGTTGAAGAACAAGTGATGAAAGCCAGCAGGTAAAACAGGAAAAACCCAGTTTCTTTGAAGATAATCTATGCTGCTCATACCTACCCCAAAGGGGCTCTGACACACCACAGAAGAGGAGTGGCAAGTGGATATCTCGAGGGAGTGTGTCAATGGTCTTTAAAAGTAAAAATTGAATACTATGACACACACACACAAAAAAAAATCACAAAACCATAAATAACACACAATAGTGTGTTAGAAAATCTGAAATGTTCCTTTTTTGTGGGAAACAGGCATTGGGATACAGACACATACTCACACCCCTCAACTCCCTTGAGGCAGGACCAAGACCACCCAGGGGCACTCGGTCTGGGTAGGAAATGATTATTACAGGGCATTTTTACACCTGGTTCTGCAAAGCAGTAACACTACAGCCTTGCAGACATTAAAAGAGGAGAGGGAAGAAAGGACAAAAGGAAGGAAATGTATTTCCTACCTTCTCCCTGCCCGATGATTATTTAAGTACCTGTATGATGTAGAAAAGGTCCAAGAGGAGAAAAACCAACCATCTGCAATAGCCAATAAACTGTCATCAGGGCAATACACACAGGACACACCACAGTCAGTTTCAAGGCATGGTAGTGACATGAGCTTCAGTTTCTCCTTTCTGGGGTGACCGCCAAACCTATCCTCATCTTCAGGTACTTTAGATGAGGATATTTCTCTCTAGCCAGAAGGTCTGCCCTTCCAGCATGAAGTTTCAGCTTCCATGAATTACTTTTTACCATTCCATCAGAAATTTCTACACAAGTTCTACATAGGAGAACAACAGGAGCCCCCACTTAAATGATGTCCCTCCTCAGAAGAGTTGCAGGGGGACCAGAAAGATGGTTTGGTTCCCTTGTCATTGCTTTAGATCCAGCACTTCATTCACAGTCACCGTTTACAAAAACAAAAAGCAAATCAAGCCTCTCGCAACAGATGATAAAAAGCTGGAAAAGTGGCCCATCCAAGCCATGGTGTAGAGTTTTGGTCAGCAATATGAGAAGAGCAAACTACAATGATACTTCTGGTTGAGGCACATAACCGAGGAGAACACAATTAGGGCAACACCGCTAGAAAAGACCAGAGATAATTCTTCAGAGACAAGATGGAACAACAGGATGTACTGTCTAAAATTTAAGGGAGTGGAAAGGAAACAGTACAACATTTTTACATTTTCTGTTGAAGGGTTCTGCCCACCCTAGCCAGGCTTTGTGTGGTATCTGCACTTGCTTCTTAGGTATGAGACCTCAATCACTGCCTGACATATGAGCTTTAATCCAATAGATTGTTGTCTCAGATAGTGCAATGTGCCAAAGCCTATTATCTCACAAGATAAGGATCACAAAACATGCCCTTTACCAGAGCAAGCCAGATGGCAGAAAAATAGCAATGCAAGTACTCAGGTGTTAGAGTTCTCCAAAAAAGCAGAAAAGGACTCAGGTTGTAGAGATCCTCATCAAAATCCATGGCAGTGATTTCAAAGCCCTCATTCTAGAATAGAGCCATCTCTATGAGCAGAGGACAAAGAAAAGACAGTAACAGAATTTCTGCATCCAACGTGTATTGAAACCCTCTAGACTGAAACTCCACATTGGTACAAGGAATGAAAAGTCATGGTGGGATAACAAAACCTGGAAGCTATGCAGCTTAACCATAGCCCAGAGGTTGGAAGTAGCTAAATACCAGGCTACCAAGAACAAGAATCACCTAGTTTCTCGAATGAGGACCCACTACCAAGTTTAAACAACCCTTACCAGGTCTCTGTATCACTCCTTCAATGCCTGCTCATAACTTCTTGCAGCCACCTCAACAGCTTCACCTCCATTCTGCAAACCACAGTGGTGGACTACTATATTATCCCAGCACAATTAACCACCTCTGAATAGTTCAACTAATTACTGGGTGCTAGCAATTACTCACTGACAGGCCTCCTCAGAGTCTTTAATAGCTGTTCCCACAAGATCAAACAGGTGAAGGCCAAAAGAAGAAAGCAAAACAACTAAACAAGTGGGAAATGAGGGAAAGAATTAAGAAATCCCTGAACAGACCCAGGTCCATTGAGACCCAGAGTAGCAAACAGCCCAGTTAATTAGCGTGCCTGTTGCCTTGCCAGCATGCGTGGAAATTTTCCCTCCAGCCCTTTCTCTTGCAGAAGTTCATGGTTTGGGATTCCTCCACAATACAAGCACAAGACAAGATGCACATTCTCGTTTTCAGCACTGCAATGGCCCTCCAAAACTCTAAATTGTGTCTGGGCAATTTTGTTTAGAGGGTCAATTTTGGATCCTAGGCCTCCAAGCGGAGGGATTTTCTTTGCAGTTGACTGAAGAGCTCTGACAATGGGAAGGATTAGGGGAGAATGGAAATGCTGACAAAAGGATAGCCTTACCTGATGGGGAACACGCTTCCTTTATGGGTCTCAAAGGCAAAAATCCTTAGGCAGATGTCTATACGTTGTAATAGCTACTGTATGTTTTCTGTTTTGGATCCTGTCAACAGAACTGAACAGAAAATAAATTGTTAGAGACACTCATAGAAGCAAATTTGATCTGTATTAAATTCCACAGAATGAAAAAATTAAAAAAAATCCATAGCATTGTACATGATGATTAGAGAATGCTCTTGCACCTATTGCCATTGAATTTTATGGAATTTCCCTGAACAGGCAAGCACTCAAATAGCTTTTTTTTTTCAGGTGTATGCTTTTGCAGCTATGGTGGGGTTTTCAGGTGACTAGTGAGGTCAGCTGAGGTACCAGTAACATCTTTACCTCTGGCTTAGGCCACTCCTGTTTGAACACACTTGTCCATGGCAGTCATGGACATGATAGTTTCTTTCTTGTGATGTAGATGTTTGCTTTCCCCAGCTGTGTGCTCACTTGGACAAAAGCAGGTATGGTTACAGGCAAAGCATGAAATTTTCTGAGTAAAACAGTTCATTCTCTTTTCCCTGCTTCTTCTCCTCCTTGGCTTCCTGCTGGGCTGCATCCTTCACCCCTGCAGCTATAGCACTTGGAAGATGTCTGCTTCCAGACATCCTACTCCAAAGCCTTGTCTTGGATAATACTGATCTGAGAATTTTTAAGGGAGGGTTTCAGGGAGTCCATAAAGCACTTGTGTTGGATTCCAGGTGGCTTTTTAACCAGAAACCAGCTAGCTATAAACAACGTGACCACAGATCCTGCAGCATCTCAGCATCACAGAAACAGCCTCCAAGCACATCTGAGACCTTACACAAAGGACTCTGACACTGGGGAAGCTGCTGGAGAACAGACATTAAGCAGTTTGACATATAGTAAGCTGGGTTGAGTGCCTTATCTCTCCCTCACTCCAAACACGATTTTCCAAAATGAGAAATGATTGTTTTGCATTAGAAACACAAATTATTTCCTGATTTGCTCCTCCAACCTCGAAAGACTGCTACCAACACAGGGGAACGTGGCCAACACTTTGAGCATGGCTGTGCCACAGGAGATGATGTGAGGACTGGAAGGTTGACATGGGACAGGTTGTTGGAAGGCCACTGGCAGAAAAACATGACCCTCTTGAAGACATCAAGCTTCTTAAGCACAGCCCTTGTCCCAGGGTGGGTGGACACCAAAGTAGGGTATCTGTGTGGGGTGGGACGAATCCCTCTCAAAGCAAACAAAGGCAGGATCAAGGTACCAGTATAGGTTGGGAAATGACCTGTTGGAGAGGAGTGTAGGGGAAAGGGACCTGGAGATCCTGGTGGACAGCAGGATGACCATGAGCCAGCACTGTGCCCTCATGGCCAAGAAGGCCAATGGCATCCTGGGGTGTATTAGAAGGGGAGTGGTTTGTAGGTCACGGGAGGTTCTCCTCCCCCTCTATTCTACCCTGGTGAGACCCCATCTGGAATATTGTGTCCAGTTCTGGGCCCCTCAGTTCAAGAAGGACAGGGAACTGCTTGAGAGAGTCCAGGGCAGGGCTACCAAGACGATGAAGGGAGTGGAGCATCTCTCATATGAGGAAAGGCTGAGGGAGTTGGGTCTCTTGAGCTTGGAGAAGAGGAGACTGAGGGGTGACCTTATTAACATTTATAAATATGTAAAGGGTGAGTGTCGGGAGGATGGAGCCAGGCTCTTCTCAGTAACATCCAATGATAGAACAAGGGGTAATGGATGCAAGCTGGAACACAGGAGATTTCAGTTAAATATGAGGAAAAAGTTCTTCACAGTGAGAGTGACTGAACACTGGAATGGGCCGCCCAGGGAGGTTGTGGAGTCTCCTTCTCTGGAGATGTTCAAAACTCGCCTGGACACGTTCCTGAGTGACCTGATCTAGGTGTTCCTGCTCCAGCAGGGGGATTGGACTAGATGATCTTTCAAGGTCCCTTTCAATCCCTGATATTCTGTGATTCTGTAATCATCTGCAGACCATGCATGGAAGAAACACCTATCCCACATGTACGTGACACTATTAACCAAGTGCACTCCCTGCTTGAGTGGGAAAAGACAGTGAGCATGATCAGGAGACCTCTCACACCCTGACAAACAGCACCACACCGGTCCTTTTCCCTTTTGAATCAAAAAGGGGGGAAGAAGGGAGAGGGTACAGCTAAAGCTAAAGAGTCCCATAAAACATTTTACTACAGCAAACCGATTACCATTTGACTCTGCTAGAGAGCTCAAACAATGCTAACGGCTGGGAAATGCCTGCCTGAAAAGGCGATGCAAAACAATAGGGTCACAGAAGGAGCCCATGCTGAGGCAGGAAGGGCCCCCATGCAGCCCTCTTGCCCAGCCAACGGGTGCTTTCATGCTTTGCTGGCAACCCATGCTGAAAAAGCACAGGAAAGGTGTTTTGTTTCCAAGTACAATCTTTCTCAAAGAAGCGTGTGCCGCAGAAATGCAGGACACACGCTGCCCTTCCCCTTTTACAGGAATGACAGGAGCCATTTGCTCTCACAAATGAGAAGTACTCCCCAGATCCTGTTTTGTGTCCTCAAGGCACTCTGCACCCATGCACGAACCCCCACAGGCTGAGCCTCTGGGGATCCCTCCCATCTGGCTCCTGTGGAGATCAGGAGCACACAGGGACCAGAGCAACCGGCCACACAGCCACCACCTGAACTCCACCAGGCAATTGCTAACCACAATTCTTCTTTGTTTCTGCAGGAACATTCAACATGCAACCTGTCCTCACAACATCCATCTACAGTACTGGATGAGTTTTCTAGATCTAATGAGACTATCAAGTGAACTGGATTAGAGAAGATTAAATTTTAACTCATACACTTTTGCTAATAAATTCAGTGTTGGAAATCAGCTGAGGTTCAAGCAGCCATGAGCACTTCTAAGGTTGGATTTGATACTTTTACTCAGCCATAAGCAATAGCTTCTCCAACAGGCACACATGCATATAGCACACTTTTTTCCTTAAAACTCTATTCATAGCTTCTTTTTTTTAATTCCTTTCTACTTGCTTCTTATGATCAGAACTGCCAGAACATCTCCTTGCAGAAAGGCTTTGGGACACCTCAGGAGCAATAGCTCACGGGGTCAATCTCTGCACAGGTCTTGTCGGCACCTCTGGCAGCAGAAGCAGAGCTGCAAGTGGCCTCCAACATTTGGGGACCCACCAGGAAAGTGACAGGAGCTGATGCATTGCCATCCCACCCACCCTCCAAAGTTCAGCAGGTTTCAGTGTCCCAGGCTCAAAGATAAGCAGGAGTGAAATCCAGGAGCAGCAAGCCATGGCATGAGGAAGGTGGGTACAGGAATTTCCAAGAGTAGCAGCTGTCAGAAAATCAACCTTGGTAAGGAGCCTTCTGGGTGGGAAAATGTCAGAACAACTTGTCAGTCAGAAGGCAATGGCTGACAAAGGCAAGTTTCTTGCTACTTTTTACAGAGGCTTTTCTTCCACCCACAAGCAGAAATTCTGGCTCTTCCACATTCATGACAAGACGCCTCTTGCAAAGCATCCCCCACGCTCCACCAGGAAGGTAGCAACACAGCAGCAGTCAGGTCTGACCTACCACCCCAGGTCCACCAAAAAGCAGCTGTGGGACATCATGGGCAGGTCAAACAGTGCCAAATAGGAGCCTATAGGAAAGATGGGGAGGGACAATTTATGAGGGAATATAGCAATAGGATGAGGGGTAGGGGCTTTAAAATGAAAGAGAGGAAATTTAGGCTGGATATTAGGAAGAAGTTCTTTCCTGTGAGGGTGGTGAGACACTGGAACAGGTTGCCCGGGGAAGTTGTGGATGGCCCATCCCTGGAAGTGTTCAAGGCCAGGCTGGATGGGTCTTTGAGCAACCTGCTCCAGTGGAAAGTGTCCCTGCCCATGGCAGAGGGGTTGGAACTAGATGATCACTAAGGTCCCTTCCAACCCAAATCATTCTGATTCTATGGGTGGGTCAAGCACTGCCTGATGGAGGCCCACTTTCAGGGCTGTGTGCCTGTGGAGGGAGGGTTCTGATGTTCAGAAGGAAGAGATGCCCAAGGGAAGTCCTGTCACTCTCCTTCACCAGCCCTGAGGAACTGATGGCCACAGCATGAATATCCACCCTGGTCAGGGATGTTTGATATCAAACAGAGAGGGAATTAAGGTGCTTGGGTCTGTGATTGCTTTGTGCGTTAACTCTGGACAGGATGAAAACGTAACCCACTAGTTTTGCCTTAAGCAATACTTGGCTTATTCTGTTCCCGAGCTTGTCTCCTGTGCAGTGTATTTCTTTTGCTGATAAATATTTATGCTGCGTGATTTTGATTTATACAAGGGGCTTAAATATTGTAAAGCTGGATATAACCAGCGTAGAACAACATAAAACAAAGCACTGGTATCCAGAATGGGGTGGACCAAAAAGGCACAGCTCCTGTACCAGCCAGATTTTACCCCAGAAATGACCTTTCCCCCTCCCAGGACTGGCACAAATTGGCAGCTTCCCCTTCTCTGCTTACAGTTGAGATGCCCAAACTGTGTGTATCAAACAGGAGAGAGGTGTTTGCAGTATTGCCAAGGTTACTAGAGTGAAAACATTGCAAATGGCATTTGCATGATTGTACTTTCAAATCCTAACTTGTAGCAACAGTGCATTTTAAATGAAGGTGATTTATAACTCAAACCAGAACACTAATCATATTCTGGAGTAATAGGATTTATTTGTTGGTTGTTTGGTGGTTGTGTTTTTTTTCAGCTCAGAGACAACAAGCTATGTTCATGAAAAGGGAGATGGCTGGGCTTAAACCCTACTCCAACAACATTTTGAAAGGATTAGAAAACAAACACGAATGTGCTCCATTTTCAATATGCAGTTCAGAGTCTGTGTAGTTTCTAATGCTTGCCTGCTACGAGAACATCCTAAATTGCTAAGCAAGTTCAGACAATTGCCATTTTAAATTAAAAACTCTGATTAGCACAAAAAAAGGAGTCGTTTGGGGATCAAGAATGGATGTTTAACAGCACCCAGCTGTTCTCCAGCTATGAAACAAACTCCTTACCCAAAGCACACTGGGCACTTTATGAAGCAACACTCAGTCCTCCACCAAGACTAGGATTTACAGCCCAATATCTTGACCAACTAAAGCTGGAAGCAGTTGCCATGTTCCCCACGACACTGGATTTCTGGGATTGACTGTTAAGGTCTGGGGGCACCTAACTTCAAGTCATGCAATATTTACGGGGAGAAAGAGCTCATTTAGGCTGCAATTTAAGAGGCACACTAAATCTCATGGCCCATATCCTTACATGGAATAAATGGATTAAGTCAATATACGCCACCCAAAGAGCTTGATTTTAATCTCCACGCCCTGTGCACACCAGACTTACGGGAACAAAGGTGCTCCATAACAGTTTTAGGGTTACCAGAAATAGTTCCAACAAATTCCCTTATTTTTTTTAAAGAAAAATAACTTTTCCAGACATTTCTGAAATATTTCTGTAAGGTACATATTAAAGCCACGTTCTAGGGCTTGTTTTAATACAACTATTCTCAGTGGTGCTTTGTTAAACTGACCCATCAGATGCGGGAAACAGGGAAGGCTCGTGTGGTCTGTTCCTGCAGCCATCTGAAGAGATGATAAACTTCATCTGGCTGCTGGGAATTTCATAAAACCCACGCTAACCTGGTCACTTAAATTGCATCATCATATACTTACTGGCAATTGAGTTTGGGCTAGTTAAAGGGGTGTCAAGTTAGGCCCTTAAAAGCAGCAACTGGAATCTGTAGCTGTGCTTGGAAATTTTGGCCTGAAGTATGTTCATCCACACACTGATTTTATACAGTGTATGTGTGTGTGTGTATATATATGTATAATTTCACACACACATCTACATAAGTCTATAAATGAAAAAAATTAATCTAAAATATGTCGCCCTGCAATCTGTCAAATAAAGCTGATATAATAAATATGTCACTTTATTTAACAACTGATGCTGAAGAGAACTAGGCAGAATGAAAGAAATCAAGACAGGGCTTAGTAAAAACACTGAGGAAGGCAGAAATTAAAGCAATCAATCACTTTCTCGTGGAACGTCTACACCACTCGAAATAATATTTTATTGTCTGCTATTGATTGGATGCCACGGAACAAAATTGCAAACAATGAATCTGGTGTTATAAACAAGAATCACAATAAGAATAACTTATTTCAAAGCTTCGGCCACACAACAGTTGGCACTCTGCAGAGCCAGGCACGGAGCAATGGACTTGCACCGCCGCCGTAACCTAACGCCCTGGTTTCAGGACAGAAAGGTTGGCACACAACAGTGCCCAAAATAAGAGCACGCTCCGCTTTTGTCCTGCTTTGCATGAGCATTTAAAGCTTGCAAACTTTGGTATAACGAGAGGGAAGGACCAGGATAAAAAAGAGGAAGTGACACTGTTTTTTCAAACAGCGAGATCTCAGTTCAGGAAGGAGGAGAACACCTTGGATTTTAATCTCCCGATAAATTAATGTGAAAAATGAAGGAAATTATGCTAAATGAGAGCACAAAGTATGGCTGTAGTACCCAGCAGCCAACCCAGGCGACTTTGTGGAAAGGAAAGGAAAAGAAAAGAAAATGTACACAGGCCCTTCATCACTCACCAGCCCAAGTCTCTTCCCAGGTGCTTTGCCCTCACTTGGATGGGATGCTGTCACCTTGACCTGTGCAGGGACACAAGGGAGATGTATCATGACCCAAGCTGCGTCTGATGAACAGAATGCAGAACAAGTCATGAGAGGCTATGACCTGTCACTGCTAACCAAGCCACAAGTTACTCATCAAACACCTTGACTAACACCACCGGGACAACCTGAGAAGCAAGGTGCTGTTCATGCTGAGCACTGGCCTGAAGATTCACCTCTAGAAAGGACAGCCTGCCATGATGTTGTGCTTTACAGCTGCGAGGAGTAGGAGCCACAACTGGTACCCAAGCCCCTCTGAGTGTAACTTGTTGTAAGAAGCAATCAACATCTGGCAGGGGCTTTTTGTGCAACTGGGGGAAAATCCTGCTTCCTCCTTTCCCCTCTAAAGCCCAGAGGACAATAAAACAGACCACTACTGAAACCTCTAGGAAAATGAGATGGGATGGTGATTAGATGAGTCAGCCATTCCTGATAACATCCAGACTCTAAAATAAAAGTGGGCAACTATGAACGTCAAAGTTTGGATGAAGGAGCAAGCAGCCAGGATGGATTAGAGGATAGATCACTCCCTGGGTTGTCCTGTGATGCCATCATGTTGTCACACATTAACCATTTAAATGCACATGTAACTGGCATGAAAACACTGGGCCAAATCCATCCATGGTGCAAAATCATTGAGTTCCAGCAGATCTATACTGGGTGCTAACTTGGCTCATTATGCATAACTGCATGTAATTCTAATTGACAGTTTTGATTATGCCTCATATCAGTTCTGCTCTAATTTATCCACATGGGGCAAGAAAGAGGTGATACACAGATTAAAGTCTGGCTCCAAGGGTGACAGCAACAGGAGGAAATAAAAAGCCCACCCCCGGACCTGTGCACAATGGCCAGGGGTGGAGCTGGAGACATTTACCCCACTGAAGGAATATTCACCCTGCTGATATTCAGAAATCAGGTTGTTTCTAATTTACTATTACACAGCTGTACACACCCAAGAGTTTGCTACCAACCCCTGCAATATCCAAACTCTACTATTACTACAGATTTTATGGAGTGGGAGTCTCTATAGGCATTTTGGGGGTTAAAACTCTGCTTGGTATGTGATGGAAAGAATGTTTGTGCATGGGCTGGAGAACGGTTTGGGAGATTTGGAGTTTATAATTATTTTCTCCCATCTGTCTTATATACTCCCCCTTCTCATATAGACTCTTTGTGTCTCATATTAGAAGACAATTGCAAACCTACAGGGATCAGCAGTGCAAGCCCCACCTTACTGGGGAGGAGAGGTACTTCAAAGGGCTTTCAATTAACATGGATGAGACTCCGATACACTGGCTACACCCATCAACCAGTCAGTAAGAAAAAGCTCTTGTCCTAATGAATTATAACTACTCCTGAAAGGTCAGCCTCAACCCTTGCAACAATGGGAATGTCCTTGGAGAGCTGGGACTAAACAATAGGGTCTGTGGGCAAATCTGTGGATCTTGGTGAATTTGTGCTATGGATGCTTTGGGCCCAGAAAGCCCAGCTGACAGCCCTGGGCTGTAGGAAAAGCTAAGGAGGAAAGGGCACAATGGGTCAAAGGCAACGTGTAAAGTGGTTAGCAATGGCTCACTCCCAAACCTGCAGAAGCTTGCCTCAGATCTGGGTCTGGCCAGTGTCTTGATTGATGCCTTCCATGAAGAGTCAAGAATGCGCTTATGAAAGGTACAGTGGTACCAAGCCTAAAAGGGGTGTGAGTGCCTGAGAGAAGAAGAATTCAGATGGGCCACAACCTGAAATGCAACTCTCTGAAAGAAGTAAGAAGGGAATCCAGAGGCCAGTTCAACCTCCTGCCCTCAGGAAGGACATCTCCAGAGCACAAGCACAAGAAGAGATACTGGTTCATGGTCCAGGGGCCAGGCAAAAGGGCCACAAAGAGCCAGAAATGAAAGCAGCATCCCATCAAAGTGGTGGGATGTGCTGACTGGAGGGGATACACGGGAGACACATGAACACATCGTGGCTTGCGGGGGAACAACCCCCAACCTTCCCACTGGGGAGGCTGGGAGCAGCTGCCTTCATCACAGCCTCTGGACTCCCTATTCAAGACCAGGGACCTTTCCTGCTACCAGGTCAAGGAATGTCCCACAGTCAACCCAATTTTGCTCTTCTTCCGCTGAATTGCAAGAAGCAACTCCAACTTTGGGATCAAGCCAGCCCGTGCAGAGAACACCACAAGCCCATGGCATGGATTTTGGTGTGGTTGGTTCTCCACTGCCAGGTTAGCAGCCAGCTGTGCATGTACAATGAGCTTTTAAAGGGGTGGAAGGAGCCATCAAGATGTAGAAAGACAAATCTGTCCAAACCTATGCAAGAGAAGGCAGCAGCACGGAGAAAAGCAATCTGGCACCCTCTAGTGTGATGCTCTGAGAAAAACTCGTCCCTCCCGCACCCTTCACCGCATCTTTCCTCGCAACCACACAGGCCATGAGTGCCCGCAGGCTCAGTCTCATCAGCCCCTGTTAATTGCCATCCACTGTAGCAAGACACGAAACTCATTAGCGTCAGCATCATCGCGTCACGGTGAGCTTCTCGGCCATTTGCCTCCCAAGACTTTCAGCAGGCACAAGCTTTGTCTGTAGGAGATGCACAGCCCAGCCAGGCTTTAAAAGCGATTTTTAAAGTTTTGGGGACCTGGTGTGGCCCACTGAGACTGATAAAGTGCCCACACCAGGATGCTGGGACCACAGTCACATGTAGCACCACGTGTACAGGGTTGAACATGAAGGCAGATGTGTCCCAGGGCACCCACTGGGAAATGATATGTTGCTGTTTGACAGCAATAAGCCGTGAGAGAGCACATTCAGGCAACTGTGAGACATCCACAGTGAGATATTTGTATTAAGAGAGTCTCATTTACAAAAAAATCCCACCAAACCTAAGGACTAGCCAGGGTCTCCCAGCCCAGCCCATTCCCAGCCGTGCACATGCATCTAGAGCAGCCTGAGAACATTTTGCCTTTTATGACTTGGCTCTGAAGTCATTGGAAGAAAAACAACTTTCTTCCCTTCCTAGCCACCTTCCCCGTCCTCCAGTGAACTTTTGGGTAATGTATGCTGTGTCATCAGAGCAGCGCCACTCCGCGAATGGTAAAGAAGCACCCGTATATTTCTCAGGATGACAGTTCACATTATCATTGAACCTGAGGAACCAAGTGGAGGCAGAAGGACATAAAATACCCCCAAGCCAGAGAGCACCGTCCCCTCTGAGAGACTAGGAACACTTCCACAAACACTACTGAACAAAACTTCCTCCTTTCCCAGGGCTTTGCAAACAAAAGGGGCTCAGGGTCAGACCATGCAGCCATGGGACAGCAGTTGGTAGTCTGACCTTCAGTGCCTGGGGTGGTGTAGGTGGGACAGCTCTCCCAGCAGTGACTGCCACCTCTGTCAGCTGTCAGAGACAGGGCAGGGCCAAGCCCCAAAAGGCCATGATAGATATTGCTACTGGTACTGCAATCACATTAATGTGAGTGTCCCTGTCAACCCTGGAGAGCTGGCATCTAACCAATTCTTGTGCCACTGAAGGTCACCCCTTCTTGTCTCATCATTGCTGGCATTTTTATGTGTTGGATGGTCCTATGATCTGTACGGAGATGGGTGTTTTATGTTTGGTTTAGGGCAAGCTTGTCACCCCAAAACAGTCCCCTGTCCTCATATCTCATGCTCTTCCTTGTCGTGTTAGTCCTATACCAAAGGACTTTGCCCAAGTAGGGGGCAACCTCAGGCCACATGTCTCCTGCATTACCTCCTGCATCCCCCAGTGGAAGGGACCTTCCTCCAGTGCCTTTGCTCCTCTGCATCAGCCAGATATTCTCCATAAAAACCAGCTGCCGGTAATGCAAGACATGGATCTGGCTCAGCGCTGGTTAAAACTGGATCCAATTTTACAAAACTCATCTCACAAGCAAGTTCATCTCCTATAAATAAACACAAAACCTGTGGCATTTGCCTGGCTCCTGAAACAAAAGGATTTTTGCTACACAGCTTAAATTTTTATTGCTAGTTAGTGTAAGAGAGGGGGAAACACATAAATGCAGGCTGAGCTAGGATCTACGTGAGGTTTTGCAGGCAGATTAGCCAGTGTATCCCCTTAATGACCTTTAAAATGCTTCTTGCCTGCCATGCTAAAATGCATGGTCATTTTGTGATGTGGACACATGTTCACAGAAGACTAAACTGAGACCATCCATGACACAGATTGCTCTCAATTTATATACATATACTAAAAAGCGTTCTTTTTTTTCTCCCTTAAAGATTTAAGATTCCTCCTTAAGATCAACTTACATCTTCAAACCATAGGCTCACCAAAAATGAATATACTGGATTCAGCAAGCTAAAGTTATCAGTGAGGTGACTCAAGCCATGACCGAGACATTAGAGTTATAACCAGATCACCAGCTTCCATCAAAAGCAGCAAATTTTTTTTGGAGGCAGGGAAGAAGGATAAACATTAAAGCAAAGCCTTTACACTGGCCTTTCCCCTTAAAATCACTGCTTCCTTGACACATGCGATGCTTGAATCCTTTAGCAAGACCCCAGGAAGATACAGCCTCACCATAAAAACACTACAGAGGCAGTGCTTCGCAGGACATCACTTTAAAAACAGGCCTTAGCAAAACGCAGTGAGGATAAGTACTGCCCTCCCCACTGCAAACCAGGCTGATGCTCTGTATTCTGCCTGACACAGCAGGTACCAGGGGAAGAGGAGCAAAAAGATGACTCTGAGTGCATAAAATTGGGTTGCATTTTCTAGTTATGCACTTACAGAAGACACAAAAGGAAGAGAAACGGGGACCCAAGCACAATCCTTGATCTACGTTTGTACAGCAGTGCAAGATAGCTCTGGTCCATGTCTACAGCTGTTAAGTTCTGCTGCAGTAGGAAAAATAATACAATAACACCCAAATGACTCGCAACATATTTTGTGTTCCACCACACCCTCTCTAAAAATTTTGAATAAGAATCATTAAACAAAAGCTGGAGGGCAGGTCATTGTTCATAGTGAATCCATGCATCTCCCTCACGGTCAAGGAAGTTGCATCTGGCAAAGGCTGGGCCACAGGATCTCAACACAAGGGTTTTTTGGACAAGGGCTATGTTGGTGAGAACAGAGTGAAATCAATGATAATGAGAGAAACAGCCTGAGCTATTGTAAAACTGAAGAGCTGAATCCACCTATCAACTAGAAACAGAATAGACTATTTCAGTTGGAAGGGACCTACAATGATCATTTAGTCCATCTGCCTGACCACTTCAGGGCTGACCAACGTAAAGTATATTACTAAGGGCATTGTCCAAACCCTCTTAAACAATGAAAGGTTTGGGGCATCAACCACCTCTCTAGGAGTGCTTGACCCCCCTCTTGGTAAATAACAGCTTTCCAATGTCCAGTCTAAACCTCTCCTGGTCTTCAAACCATTCCCACATGTTCTGTCACTGGATCCCAGGGAGAATATCTCAAGCACCTCCCTCTCCACATCCCCCCCTCAGAAAGCTGTAAAGCAATGAGGACAACCCTCAGCCTCCTTCTCTCCAAACTAGACAAGCCCAAAGTTCTTAGCTGCTCCTCATAGGACATTCCTTCCAGCCCTTTTGCTAGCTTTGTTATCCTCCTCTGGATGCCTTCAAGGATCTTCACATCCTTCTTAAACGGTGTGGCCAAGAGCTGCACAGAGCACTGCAAGGTGAGGCCGCACCAGTGCTGAATACAGTGGGATGATCACTTCTCTTGACCAGCTGGTGATGCTATATTTGATGTACCCCAGGATGTGTTTTGCCCTCTCAGCTGCCAGGGCACTCTTCTGACTGAACCTTCTACTGACCTGTCACTGTCCCTACTGCAGGGACGCCCCACTGTCCCTACTACTCAACTGGGAAAAGAGAGGAGCATGCAAGCAACGGCACGTACCTTTGCGTGTGCCATTAGGGGAAAAGCTTTGAAGTTAACACATCATTTTGTGGTTTCCAACAATTAGTGAAACAGAGATAGATTTTTCTCAATATCCCTGTTACCTTATTTTTCTTGTTTGTTCTTTAGCCGTCACTTAGTTCAACTCAAACTTACTGTTAAACGTACTCCCATCAATGCTGGCCAACAAAGCATTTAGGCACATACTTAACTCAAAGCAGATAACTAAGGTGCATTCAGCAAACACACCTCACTGTTTTGTTTTTTTTTTCCTTCTGAATAGGGGCCCTCCACCGTTTTAAAAGCTGTATTTCCTTTCAGCATAAAGTACCGCAGCCACAAAAAAATCAATGCACTATGCTCCATCAGTGTGCATCTGTCACTCAGCTCCCAGCACGGGAGAAAGAAGAGGCACACATAGAAAACACTCACCCGGTTCCTTTCCTTTAAAAACAGCCAGGAGTAAAAAGATGCATAATTTAGCAGAACAGTTTTATTTGTGTATCGGGTTATTTTAAACGTCAGCTAAGGTTATGTTCTTGTCATCGGTTGCTGCTGGGTGTTGCTTCAAAGTCATTTTGAGTCATTGCTCTCCATCTTCATCTGCTGATGGGCCCCCAGGTAGTGATGGAAACATAACTTCCCTTGACATGGATAACCTCCAATAAAGGAGCTGCTTTCCTTTTGACATGCTGATTAGAATAAACGAGAGGAGGTGGAAGGGAAGAGGAAGGGGACCGTAGCTCTTGAAAAGCCAAGAAAACGGGTCACATCCTGCGCTCTGCTTCTGTGGCATCAGATTCACTCTAAGCTATTTGCAAAGCAGCAAGAAACTCATTAGACTGCTGCTAGGGGCATTGATGAGAATGCAAATCTTTACCTACAGTACCTTATTCTACAGCAAATGAACAGTAGGTTGGGGAAAACCAGAAAGCTGTAGTCTCAGGTCCAGGAGTCCAGCAGGCTGAAGTATCATCTCTCTTTTTCTGGTCTCATTCCAAAAAAAACCCCAAGGTCTGACTACACTCAGATTTTCCATTAGTTGCATCAACACTGACTTTCAAGAAATTCCTCCACGTTTCTATTAGCCTGAATAAGGTGAGGATTGGAGCCTGAGCATTCAGTAAATCAGCCTCGGCCCAGTGCATTATGAAAGGGCTGTGCTCAGAGGGATACAGTCTGGCTGGCGCTTTGCAGGACCGAGGGAAGTCTCCTCCAGAATCGAGGTTTTGTTTTGGCCTGACACAAGACTTGCCAGAGCCAGTAATTCTTTCCATTATCTTCTGTGGGCTTTGGATTAGGTTGCTTATAGTGAATTCAGCTTTGACTGCCCAAAACAATGCTTCATGAGATCACCCAGTTCAGAAACCAGGTAGAAGGTTTCCAGAAAAATCCTGCCCTGGTCTTCCAAGGGATCCTGCTGAGACAATGACTAAGTCATTGAACTGGTCCCAGTAACACTACCTGCATCATCCAGCCAGGGGCTTCACTCTCATTAACACCCCCCCATCTTGACCTCTCAGTAGGGTCTGCACTCGCTGTCACATGCACATTTTCCACAGAGCGCCAAACATTGTCATTTACACCCATAAAAAGCTGAATTCAGCACTCTTTCCATAAAACGGATCGTGAACCCTTAACACCACTTGCCTCTCCTTGGAATAATAAATTATGAGGACAAATGGCAGAATCATTATCAGTTTCAATATCCAGTCATAAATAGTCTTGTAAGAACACTCAAATGATGGTGTTTTATTGCGTTAGATATCACTTGCCATTAATTACGGCATGAAACTTTTGTACTTTGATGAAAAGCATTTTAGCCAGCTCAGTTATAAATTTAAAACGGTCTTAAAACAAAAGTCACCTCAAGTTGTGGGCTTCCTTCTTCCTCTACAGATCTGAACACAAAATAGCATTTTAAGCTTGGAATGGCACAAAAGCAAGGTTTTATAAAAGCTGTTTTATTGCAGACACATTCAGCTTTAGCGCTTATAGCAAACTAACAGTACCCATGGCCGTTTTTTACAGTAACATTGTTGGCAGCTGGATTTCACTGCTACAGATACTTCATCCTTCGTTTGGTTTAGTAGGGGTTTTCTCACTAATGATGAAGTGCTGTTGTGAATCACCATGATCTAGTTTACATTTCTGCCCTGTTTCTTTTGTTTAGATCATTTCTCCTTCCTTCTGCCACTGTAACTCACAGAAACGCAGCTGGCTGCAGAGCAAGCCTGGCATCAACAGAAGCTGGTGGGCTCAACCCCCAGCAAACCTGGGATACCCACAGGACCTCCCATACAGAAGCCAAGTTCAGGCTAACTTCAGTGGGATGACCCACGGGAGTGAAGCCAACATCTACCTTTTCAAATAATTGTGGGATCAGTCTTCACATTTGCAGGCTGAAGGGATTCAGGCTGTGGCAATTTTAATTGCTGCTTCTGGGAAACAGGGTATCAGCCCATGGCATTGATCCCATTTTTTATTTGCTTGCAAAAGGAATTATCCTAGCACTGTGCTGGACATGGTAACCTTACAGCCAGCGCAGCCAAATCCCCTAGAGACCAGGATTCAGAGGGTCAGCTCAGCTGAACATCTATTATTAAATCCAGAGGGACTGCTAACATCCATCCATGAAGGTATGGTCCCAAATCCAGACGCACAGCACCAGCTGTACAGGCTCCCAGAGATTTTTAAGTAGATTTGGGGAAGACATTTTGCTTTCCTTTCTCAACCCTCCAGGAGGAATTATGAGTGGTCTAGTTTTCAAATCATTCTCATGAGACCTGGGAGACCAAGGTTTGGTTCTTGTTCGCCAAAGGCTCTTGCTTTGCCCGGGAACACAAGAACACTCATGTTCTCAGCAGAATGGTGGGAATCTGCTCAAGCATAAGTTTAGAGTCAAATTGCCATGACAGTAAATGGAGATCTGGTCCCTGCATTCAGCAGTGACTTCATGTCCTCACATGCCTAAAAATGGCCCCCGAGAGGATTTGCTCTGTGACCAGAGATAGAGGTGAAGCTGACCATTTTACAGTTTCCTTGGATGCTCCTTACCCTCTTTGAGAATGAACCTAACGTTAGCCACTTGCCAGTCATCGGGCACCTTCCACAATCATCACCACCTTTCACAGATGATAGAATGACATCAACCAGCTTCCTCAGCAATCTCGAACACATCCCACTTGGTCCCACGCACTCACATATGCCATTTTGCTTCAGTTGCATCTCATTTTTGGTTTTGTTTTTTTTTTAATTTAATCCGTTGGACCATATCTAAAATCCAAGGACAAGTGACGTTTCCCAGGACGCATCAGCACCCGTAGAAACAGATGTCATTGTCGCAACTCAACTGTTGCTTGAAATGGTGACCATTTGCTTTTTGACACAAAAGTGAGAAATTGAAGAAAAACAGTCTAATTGCTCATTTAAGGCAGCCTGTTCTTTCCCTTCTGCTAAGCCAGTTAAAACCTCCTTTGACAATCTGAGATTTTAGCTCCCAGTGCTCTTGCTTAAAATATAACAGATGGCCTCTAATAAGTAAATTGAAAAGTGCAAATAAGGTTAAAACAATTTTTCTTTATTGAATATCATTAACTTCAAGGCTGTCCACTTTAAAATGCTAATTAAACCTCACTTCCCTTTGCAGGGTTCTAGCAAAGAAAGATTGCCATGGGGTTAATTCCTCTTGTTTGTAGAGGACTAGCCCAGCAAACCCGATAGCAAACCAAGCTATTATGCATCCCAAGCTTAAGAAGTAGAGTTGGAAGCTTTCCATTTATCTGTCTCTTTCATATTAGTTCCTTCCCACAAACCAAACACAAGTCAAGAAGGAAATTCAAAAGCAGCCAGGTGTGAAACCCTGCTCTGTCCACGTGGCAAACAAGCTTCTCTAAAGGTCACCACTAGTCCAAACTAAATGCAGTTCCCAGCAGAGGATTTCTGACACTCTGTTGTAGCCCAGCAAAATGTCACGCTGTGGATACGGGGCTGTATACTCCTGGCACCACACAGAGTCCAAGAGGCACTTCAGCACCTCACCCCCACCTCAGTCTTAATTTCCAGTTCAAATTTATTCCAAATTAATACGTGCCACTTGTTTGTGTGCCAACATCATTCTTTGGCTTAAGTAGCTTTCCCCCCGCTCTTTACCCTGAACCTGAAGGATTTATACTGAACTACAGTATCACCTCCAAGCTTCCACTTACCAGGTGAAGCAAGCCAAACTTTTTATCTTCTCTCCTAGGATAGACTTTCCCTTCTCCAGATCAACATATGACCTGTTCCTCAACCGTTCCAGTTTTAATTCTTTCCTATACACAAGAGAATAGATTTGTAAATGCCCTCCCAGAGAGATCTCACAAGATCCTTGCACGAGGCAACACTCCCATCTCAACTGGAAAGACACACAGGTAAGCTCAAGAACAACATTCACCTTCTTCACGGCCAGGTCATACTCACCATTTTTGTCACCGTATGTTGAAATCTTTCACTTCCTCTACCCCTGCTAAAGGTTGAGCTCCCATTCTGATATAGGTCCAAAGGGCACCGCAATTCAGCCCCCAAAGACAGCATCATGCTCAACTAAAAGCAATGGGTGTGAAGAAGCCACCAGCTTTTTAGCCAATGGCCTCAGGATGACAGCACATCTGGGAGCGGGGAGCTCGTTTGCCTGGTGGGTTTGACACCAGGTCCCAGTTTGCAGGCCAGTGTTGGTAGGCTGGAGGAAGCTCAGGGAGGGAGCAGTTTCTGTCTCCCACAATCTTGGGCTGCTGTAGAGGAAACAAGCAAGATGCATCAGGCTAGAAGAAGGAGAGCCTGACTGAATACTTGAGTCACCAAGGAACTCCCGAGTCCAGAGGCATTCTCCCTCCCCTTCTAAATAGAGAATTTTTGCTTATCTGAGAAATTTAATTTATCATTTAAAGAGTCAGAGTATAAATTACAAAACACAGAACTTGATATAAATTACCTGTCCAGTCTCACCAAGACAATCTGGCTGCACATCAGCAAACCTTACCCCAAAATACTCATGCTATGGACAACCCAACACTGCCTGTCCAGTGACTCTGACTTACACCAACATTTCTGGGATAAGAGGGAGAAGGAAAATAGTTTCTTGACATTTATTCTGTCCTTTACAGGAAGGCCTCGCCCCATGGTGGCTCATCCCTTTTGCTATGGAAGCCCGTGAACAACGAGGGTTGTCTACCAACAGGCAGGGGCAGTGGTTAGCAACACTGGTTTAACCGGCCCGTTTATAAAGCATGCCAAAACCACACACAACAGGTTAAAAACTGTATTTGCTGGGCAAATAGCAAAACGACTCTATGCTGAAAGGCCTTTGGAAGCATCTGCCGTGATGCAAACGCGGTGAGATGAAATCACAGGAAACATCACGGCTGTGTCTTCTTAGCCAAGAGTCACTCTGAGAAAAAAAAAGCTGAATAAATGCTTTCACAGCAAGGGAAGTCTGGAAATGCAGCTTATTTGCCTATTCATTCAGTTGAACTGTCTGACTAAATCACATATTGGATTAGCTTCATTCAATGTCTTCTTTTCCCTCTGCTTGAGTAGGCAATTCTTCTAAGGGACAACAGTGGCAGGGACCAGAATAATTAGGCTGAGAAATGGAAATTGGAAAACATATTGTCACCTTTCAACAACATCTTTCTTGATCAAAAGGGTATTTCTGCTACATACAGTTGTCTTCAAGTAAGGCAGGAATCTAGCAATGAAATGATACCAGGAGTGACAGGGGAATGTCCCATCCTAACCTAACAAGCCATGGCAGCAGTGTGAAGAGATGCTCTCAGGAGGCATAAACTGTGATATCAAAGCTGCGCGAGAAACCTTTGCTTCTTACTTGGTTTTCACAATGTGTTTTATTTTAAGAAAAAAGCCCTCAGCTAAGAAGCGGCTCCATTTCTGCTCTGTTTCTCTGTCTAAGCCCTTCCGTTATACAGCATGGGTTAGACTATTTTTCAAGGAGAATTCCATCTTCCAGTACAGCACCATTTATCAGATCTGGAACGGAGTTGAGGTTTCAGGAGGGTAGTGCGTACATGTCAGTCAGAGAGTAAATATTGTCTCCAAACAGCAAGCTGAAGAGACCTTTGTTTTCCTGAGCAATGCTTGCCTAAGTCTTAAGGGAGCTGTCTTTCACTGAACCAGGGTACTGAGCTTGCAGGCATAACACAAATGCCCAAAAGAGTCCAGCTTGAAGGGATAAACACAAGCAAGGGCACGCAACAAAAGGACAAAAAGCAAAGAATGTAAGAAACAAAGCTCCCGACCTATGTCTGCTGGGTGTCTCCAGGCAGGTGTACGGAGAGGACTCCCTGAAGGGAGTTGGGGAGGTCAGTCTCATGGATTTGACAGTAAAAACAGAGCAGTCCTGGAACAAGGAGGCTTTCTAGTTGCACAATTGTAACTGGGGACATATCTTGTCTCCAAAGTCGAGACCAACTTTCAGTCAAGTCTTCAGGAGTTTTGGCACAAGAAGAAAAATTGGCTTTTTCTCCACACCACTGCCTTTCTACTCAGCAGGGAGAAATGTCTCACCCGGGAGGCAAATCACCTGATCCGTTGTAGACATCTGCCATAAAATGAGATGAGAGACAGCCAGAAACTTCTCTCCCTTGTGGTCCTCTCCTCCGATGATAAAAGGAGCCCATATTATAGCAGACACATATGTCTACATTGGTCAGATAAATCCCACCCCTGAGTGACCGAAGACTTCTGTTTGGCTGCTGAGATGCTAAAGAGAAACAACAACCAGAAGGATGCATTACAGAGCCCTAAGGTGCAATATAACAAATAAAAGCAGAACTAATCACAGCATTTTAACAAGGAACATACCACGAATACCTGTGATCTAATGAGTTCAGAGCAAGAAACACTGTACGCAATTAACACCCCCAGTTGTTCTAATAGGCAGAGGCCTATTAGAACAACCAATGGATGAGGCAACTTAGTAAAAGACTGAAATCAGAGATCATGGCAGTATCCACAGTCAGCGATAGCTGCTCCTTCACCTTTACTCCTCAGGGCATGTGCTTCAAGGACACTGAACAAAATTATTGAGTTCCCACAATGGTCGAGACGTTTCCCAGAAGTCCAAGATCACCGCAGAAGCATCACTCTGTTTCTCAAGGCCAACTTTAGGAAGCAACAGAGGAGCAGCACAACAAGTAAAGCAAAATGAGCCTTGGGGCTGCATCTCAGTGGGAGACAAGTTCAGTCAGGAAAGCGTCACCTAAGAGAAGTTCTCAGCATCCAGCAGAAGTGGAAGAAGCTGACAAGGCAAACCATGTACAAGAAAAGGTTGTATCTGCTGCAGGAGAGGAAAATAGGGTTGGGGGGTGGCAGAGAGGGAGAGGATGGGGGCAGGATGGAAATAATCTAAAAACCTCTGGTAATGTAAACTTTGATGAGTGAAAGTTAAACCACTTGAACTGACTAACCAAAGAGGCTTGACCTAGGCTGTATCAAAGCACAGGTGAGCAGGGGCTGCAGCTACTCTGAATATCCCAATCAAAGATGTCCTGCTCATACAGCTCAGAGACATGCTCAGACAAAAATATGGTTACCAAAAAAGTTCATCCCCTGTTCTTTTGCCTTGCACACCATATTGGGATTTCGACTGGGACTGACAAAACAAGAATAGAGCAGTAACAAGAGAAGATCCTTTGGTGCAGGTATGATTTTGTACCCAATTTGCATAAGTGTAAAACACTGTATTAAAATTTCAAGGCATGTGGAATCAGGACTACAGTAACCATCAAAGAAACTTCTTAAGGAAACACTCCTCATGGGATAGCAATCCCCTGATAGCTGAGCGAATGTCCACCCACCCACCTAACCATCCCTAGCCATATGTTTGCCAGTTTCAACCCAATTTAACATGAGGATTGAGATCTCACCAAAATGAAATTCTAAAGGTTTCATGAAAAATTAGCAGCTTTGGAGAGATGAAAAATCCAAATTAGCACCTTTCTGCAAGGAAGGAGTTATAACTTTATGACAAGCAACAACAGCAGACAGTTTAGCTTTCTGAAACGTTACGTTTCTCTCCCCCCACCCCCTAACCTCCACGCAGCACCCCGGGGGCCAAGGCAATAGGAAAACGGATTAAACAAATTATTTGTTGAAAGTTCTGCTTTGGCTTTTTGTGGCTTTAGATACACATCCTTTGCTGCGCCACTCTGTGATCTGTACTGGTAGCCGCAACTCCAAAGGAAAAGAAAGCTGAAAAACAAAAGATCCCAGTGGGATCGCACGCGGCGGTATTCAGCTCAATTACTTATTAAAGCACCGACAGAGCATAGACTTTTTTTCAGTACATTACTTATTCAATCAGAGCTCCAGCTCCCTCAGACTGATCCCTTAAGAAAAAGCAAACATCTTTCCCTGTTTGCTTCTAGCTGCATCGCAAAAGACTTTAAAGATTTCAGGCTGCAAAGAAAACTGTTTGTCTTTGGGTCATGGTACACCAAGAGCTTGTGGGTGAATCCAGTGCAGCTCTGATTGACTGGTAAGGGCACAAGGCCATCGAGCTAAGGAAGCTGTGTGGATTTTTCCATGTAACTCTGCGACCCACCTCCAACCTAGAGTGGCTTTGCAAGGACAGGACAGGAGCTGCAGGGTCAGACAGCAACGAACACCCTCCTTGTGGCAATCAAGGGTTTTGTTCCAGGAGATGAGATAAATTGTCCAGCAGATTAGTCCAGACTGAGAATAGCTCAGCAGATCTTTAAGCACAGAAGGTAGCCTTTCATCTAGACAAGCTGGGGATGCCACATTGGTCACCGCGAAGAACAGTAAGATCCCTTATAGGTGAGGGATGGAATCAACCTCCATCAAACTTGTTGAGGTAGAAGCCATTAGCTTGCCTTTAGATTAGTTAAGATGTTAATTCAGTCAGTAACCTCTCTACTCCAAACAACCAGAATAAGATAGACAAGCTGGCAAAAAAACCCCATGTGATTTTGGAAATCAAAGGGCACCAGATCCTTCCATCATGGTGCCCATGAGACCAAGAAGCCTGTGGTTCATTGGCAGGCTAATGTGCATTCCTGGAAAGACAAAAAGAAGAGAGTGGTGGACATCTTACAACAGCATTTCTTCAAAGGACCTTTCCAGGGGGAGATTTATTGAGTCTTATTCTATCTGACACTAGTCAGTGAACATGTGCAACTTTGGTGAGCTGGAAAAAAAAAGAGCTTGTCTATAAATTCTTATACTCCAGACACCAGTCCTTAGAGGCCAGCCCTAATAAACCCATCACCACAGCAAAACTATAATTCAGTGGTGCTCAACTCCTGGTCCTTCAGAGCCTGGCATCTGAGTCTTTTCTCAGGGACTCCTGCTGCAAGCACACAGTGCTCTGAGCAAACAGCATTTTAATGCTAAAATAGGACATATCCGAGCGCCCCAACCCAGCCCATCAGAAAAGGAAATGTTTCCTTCTCCCTGCCCAGAGAAGAGCTCAGGCCCAGAAAGTATTTAAACCATCTAGACAATATCCTACTAGCACCACGTAACACTGTTAGGAGCCAATACGTTATCTAGAAGTGATCTAACACATACTATAAGCTATAACCTCCTTCTGACAATTAAGAAATTGACCCTGAGTCTCCCATTTCACAGGCAAATAAAGCCACAAAGCTACAAGAGACATCAGTCTTCTCACCCTTATAAGCCAAATGAGTTGCCCAAGAAACTGTCACCAAAACTGGACACAGCTAAAACACTTCTCTGAATCCCTTCCCTGCATGGTTAACCTTGATGCCAAACCAGTAACCAGGCAGAACTAAAGACTAATGGTGATGGCAATGCTGCTTAACTACCAGGCATTGTTTAACTTGCATTGATGGACCTTTCTGTACCTCTCTGCAGCCTTGCTCAATGACAAAGCAACTGCTGACAGTGGAGGCCTGTAAGAACTATTATGTTTTAGCACTGTACCTTGGGACCCAGAATAATAAGCACATAAAAGAGATAGATGTGTATTTGTAATGCCACCTACTAAAGCAATTGCTAAAAAGAAGCCTGCTTTAGAAACTCGGAAATGTAATTCTTGACCTTCCTGAGTAATCTTGCTAATATGAAGAGAAGTTATAATTATTCAGTTGTGAACAAAAAGGAGGCACTGTTCGTACCCGCAAATGAAGCACTTAAATATAAAGGAGGAATGTGCCCATTCCCCTGCCACTCCAGAGGCAAGTCACGGCAAGGGGGTCCCATCCTCACTGCAGACATGTGGCAGGGACAGGGAGAGCACTCCTAGGCCACTGTAATGGGAAGAATACAAATTGGAGTCACTCACCTCCAGCAGAGACATAACCCAGATCTCAAACACTCAGTAAAGAGAACCTCTAACTCCCGACAAATCCCTGGCTTACTCCCTAGCATGTTAGAGCTTCTACAAGAAGGGAAGAGAAGCTTCAGTCACTTTCATTAAACAAGTCTGCTTTATTCCCAAAAGATATTTTACCCTAAGGGAAACATACTGGCACTGCAGAGCGATGCAGTAAAGTGTTCCCGCTTGCAAAGTGTGATTTAGGATCTTCATTCAAATTCTGTGACTTCCACACATCTCTGTAGAAAGATCTCCTGGCTTGCATTTTCTGTAAGATTTTCTCAACTAAAGCCTACTTCATCTGGACTAAAACATTTGAAGTGGAAGAGTAGCAAGAGAGCAAGACCGGCTCTGCTCAGGATCTCCAAGAAAGAAATAGGATATTCATGGTATAAAAAAAGAAACCAACCCCAAACCACAGTGACCTACATGCCTTGTTGGGAGTAGAGCCCTACTTCTGCAGTCTCACTCAGCACAACACAAAGCATTTCAGGGCCATGACACCCGAAGAAAGAAAGGAAAATAATATAACCCCAAATTGGTGTGCAGATGGAACCAGCTTTGCTTTTTGAAACCAAAACAAAACTCACCATGTTTGTTCCCTTCTTTTCTTTTTTACAAAGCTGATGTCAAGTAAAACATTGTGCAACGGTGTCTGTGTCACATAAAGCCTCTGAGCTTTCCACAATTTATGAAATCCAACCACATTGTGTTTTATCACACAACAGACTTTCCATAGTGTCATGTAGCAAGAATTCCCCTTCTCTGAGGATCCTAGGGAGTCTTTAAAGACTTTAATCAGCCTTCACACCACAAATCTCCACATATTAAAGATGGGATTAAGTCAGTGGCTTATGCTTTCTGTTGGTTTCATGCAGGCAAAGATATAAACATAGATAAGTCACAGATGAACAGAATGATAGTTTCAAAAGATTTAAGCAGGAGAACTTGTAGAATTAAGATACTGTGCTAGATTGGTATGCAGAGAGGCTGGCACGCTAAACACACAGAATCAAAGCTGATAGAGATGGGTAGAGTGATTCATACATACATGGGACTTGACTTTGTCATCCAGCTATTCCAAAATAGCAAGCACGATCTGAAAAGTACTGAAGAAAAATTGAAGTTGCAAACACACAGAACAATATGATGCTTTTTAATCAGGCTTTCAATCACAAAGTAAATTTTTCCACCAACACACTCAAACACAGACATTTAAAAATTGTCTACGAAGAAGAACAAGATGATTTAAACAACTCCAGTAAATCTCTTCTGATCTTCTCCTTGGGAGTCCACTCTTCAGCCAACTTATAAATTTTGTTTTGCTTCTATTTCGCAAGACAAGAAGAGGTTGGGTTGTGGATAACCTTCTGTTCAAGCTCAGCATATCTTCTCAGAAGTGGACGATAGAGCTAAAGACAAAAAAGAAATAAATATGTCTAGGTTGAAAAATTAGATTTTTAAATCACATTGCAGTTAGAAGCCATCTTCAGACCTGGAAAATACAGCATCATCGCAAGTACCTGGAGTTTGGGGGGCTTTTTCTCCAGTTTGTTCAAGACATTGCTGCAGAGTCTTCCTTCTTCAAATGTCACAGTCCTTTTTATCATCTCTTTTACAGCTTAATTTTATGACACACACAGGTTGTTCTTATTGCAGCTGCATTCTTGCTATAAGCAGAAGTCATTACTTCCAGAGGAAGCAGCTCTTCTAAAGTCACCTCTCTCAGTCTGACCTGCCCCCTCGGTAATCTCTGTCCTACTCACCCAGGCAGAACTCCTGTCCTTGCCTCCCCTCCACTGCCTCAGGACGGATCACTGCCTCTGTCCCCTCCTCCTCTGCCTGGCTAATAACCAGAGTCTCCCCCCAGGACAGTCAAACACCACCATCAGAAAGGTCCTCCTTGGCCAATATGCTGACCAGGGCCCTCTAAAACACACTTCACACTCCCTCTCCCACCCCTCTCATACTCCCTTTGTCTATTTGAGCTGCTTCTCTCCTTCACAGCCACAATTTGAGTCACCTGATGACTTGAGTCACCATCCCTGGAGGTATTTAAGAAATGTAGATGTGGCACTTCAGGGTGTGCTCTAGTGGTGGAGACTGTAGGGGGGTTTCGTGTATGTATGGTTGAACTCTCTGATTTCAGAGGTGCTTGCTAACCCTGACAATTCTGTGACTTTTCCCATCTCTACTCTCTTCCATGGCCAGGCACCTTGCTCCTTGATCCCAGGCCCAAGAGGACAAATAGACACCCAACTTCTTTCCACAATTACACCACGTATCCAAGTATTTCTTTTGTATTTCCCTAGCTAGAATTATCCAGGAATGGTTACAGCCATAAAAAGCAGAGGCAACCCTGGAATGTATTCAAAACCCCAGATTCAAACACAACCTATCCTTTTGGATATGGGCGAGATTCATGTTGGGATTTGTTTTATTCATTACCTTTATTTTTTTTTCCCCTTCCTTTGCTTCAAGTTCATCACAGGACATATAGCAGAAGATGAGCTGCTTGTATGTGAAGTTACATGGCAGAAACCCTGAGCAGAGGCTACCCCCACAGCTGGCTCCAGCCCAAAACTATACTTCATTTGGTCTTGCAGACACACCTTTCTTCCTTATCTCCTCTTATGGGCTTTTAACCGTCCATCTCATAAATTCAGTAGTTTGACAAGCCATACCAGGACAGCTTCACTCATTCTCTGGTTCAAGCACAAAGAAGGGACTGCCAGGAGCCAGTGTAGGGTCTGGTACAGGCTCGAGGCATCCTTAGGAGGATGCCATAAGGTCACATCCCTGCCGCAATGAATCCTAGGGGCCGCCAGTCTGGCCTACAAGCCCTCTGCACTGATGTTATTCATAATCAGGGCAGTCTCGCTCCTGGCTCCAGGTTCAGAGAGGTTATAGAACCATAATGAATCATGCCCAGTAAACTGAATTACTGCTCCCATCAATAAGGGAGATCCAGCATTTAAATGCATTTTATCCTTTTCCAGATAGGAGCCACAGCCAACAACTATATGTGCATGAAAAATTCAGGAGGAAGATGTTTGAAGTGTGAACCATGAGGCCACAGGAAGAGACAGGGTTCTTCTTGCGCAGTTTTATGTACAGTCCTGCAGTAGCCTCAGTGTCTGTAACAGTCATGCTTTCTCAGATGAAAGAGGTGGGGAAAAAAAAAATCAGAAGTTTGCATTTTTTTCTCATCTAGGAAACAAAGAATTAGCATGTTTCGTTCTTGTGTTTTAGTTGTGAGCAAGATATCAAGTTCCTCTGGTTCCCTCTCCCTGAACAATTTTTTCAGTCTGACCAGTAAAACCCCTTTCTCTCTGCACTCCCACTTACACCTTCCACGAAGGCAAGTGAGAGTGACTTGATGGACAAATTCTGCAGAAGGAGCCAGTTTTGATAAACTCGTCCCTTTTCCCAACCAGATGTTACAGAAGCTAAAGCCCATTTCTTTCACAGGTTAAGTATAGCAAGGGGAAGAAGAAAAGGAGCATCTACAGTAAATGGACAGAGACACTGTCTGCCAGCCAAAGCCTCATCAGGACATTTTTTAAACAACTCTCACAGTGATTAACTGAGCCTTACTGTGTCTTAAACTTACACTGATTACAAGAGAGAAGCCTACTCACTCCTGTCTCTGCAACAGACTCATTTGGTGACCCTTGGCAAGTCACTCAACACGTGTGTGCCCCAACTCTTCTTCCCCACAGGACAGAGACACTGAGATCCCTGAAGATTTATGGGGTAAGAAAATAAAACACACCACTATTATGAAATGCCACATGACTCAGCATGGACTTTTTAACTGACTACATTAGGGCCTTGGGGGTCCAGTGAGGTATGTACATATGTATATATATTCTTTTTAAGTTCCCAAAGCATATTATTGCTTCCATTTCTTCTAAATATGCACATCAGAGTAAACAAAATGTTGAGCTGGCAACTATGGCTATACTGGGAGTATCAGTATGTCAAACAAAACCAGCTCCTTTATTCACTGAAGCATCTATAATCAAGCCTTGCTATTTCTTAGGCTGCTATTCTGTAAATTTGATAAACCCTAGGCGCTTCTCAACAAAGATTCAGCACAACAGAGCCACACTGGTGAGCGAGCTCAGCCATGGAGAAAGCAGGCTCTGAATTACTTACCCAGCAGTATTTTTTACAAAATACACAACGGCACATTTACTAGAAGCCTAGGAAGTATTATTGTTAATAAATCACTCTAAATTAAAATTTGTCAAAATAAATGAACAACCACATTTACTGATACAGTTTCTTTTCCTGTTTATTGGACTTAAGCACTTAGCTTGCTAATTAAGAAAATTCAGGCGTGTGCAATAAGCTTTCCAGCCATTAGTGTAAATGAATGCTGCATTATGGACCATCTGATAAAATGCAAACTAAAAATTAAGAATATTGCTTGTACTCTATCCCTCTTCATTGGGGGTAAAAAGCAGTGCAGTTCAGAGAGCTGAGCCAAAGTTTTAAATTCCTCTTCCTGGGGGAACCTGGCTGTAATACTGCCCGTACATCACGGCTGATGAGCGCAGCACAAGCTTTTCACAAGTGGTATTTTACACACCAGCTAGACACCAGCTGAAGTTTGGGGCCAAAGCAGTGAAGCTCCCATGAAGTACAGAGAAGAAAAGCCAAACTGCACCGATCCAGAACCTGGCCTGAGCCCACACACAGATGTGGCTGTGAAAGATGCTTCTCCACATCTGCTGCAGCTGAACTGTCCCTGCAAAACCTTGGGCAACTCCTCCTGTCAAAATCCAGGAGCCTCTTTCCTGAGGCAACTGTATAGATTTATTTTTATAATTGAGGTCCAAAGGGAATAAAGAACTCCCAATGATGCATAAAATCTCAAGAACATAAATTCCCTCTCTGTCATAGCCTCAAACCTAATATATCAGACCATGATATTTAACAAAAGTAATTACACGTATCACAACATGAACCTTATTATTGTCCATAATTTAATTGTCCTTGCTATATTACGGCCTTTTCTCCTGCTTATCTCTACAGCCCACTCCACAACATTAGCTGTACTCTGATGGCTTCACTTACAAACCCCAAAGTTCTCTCCTGGGACAATTTAGCCACACTCTGACAGTCCCAAGAAAATGCTAATGATAAATATTGCATTATAACAGAGAAAAACTTAACCTGCCCTCCCTGGAAAATGCATGGACATAAATGTTACCTTGCTATCTAGTCTAAATCAAATATGTCATCCCCAGACTACAGCTCATCATAGTACCAGCCTATGAACTCCACAGGGCTTTTAGTGTCTCTTTGTACAGTGTCTGGGACAATGGGACACTGTCCCATAGGACATCTGCACCCTCGAAATGCAAAACCAGCTACAAATTTTGCTATAAATTACAATCCATATGGATCCTTCTTTCTCCTGCAATATGATGTTAGCCAATGATTGGAGCAATTCAAAATTTACAAATTACAAAGATGATGCTGATGATTATCTAATTTTAATCTACCCAAGTACATTTAATCTACCCTGAATAGATTAAAATTAATCAGTCTCTCACAGACACTTGCTACTTTTCATAGGTTCCTTTATTTTTAAACCAAATTCAAATTACTCAAAGAGACTTGTTTAAGAAATCAAGAAATACAGATGTTTTCTTTTACATCATAGCTGTTGTTCACCTTTCTTAACAAAGAAAGAATATTCTTAAAGCAGAAAGAGCATTTCAGTATCCTGAATGCTCTGAAGACTCCTCCAGAGAATCACACCTCAAACTGTCACTTCATTTACTTTGGATATACATTCTGCAAGCCTACCTTAATCAGTTTAATAGGGTAAAAACCCCAATAAACTATTGGCTCCACAAATCACCTTAAACTCCCATCAATACCTGTTATATTTTTGCAGTTATATTATTACTACCTACTTTGCACAAAACTATCAACCTAAACCAATTCTAGAAAACAACACACACCCCCTTCCAAAAATCTAACTCAACAAAGTATCATTACTTTAAAACAAAAAATAGGTCATTATAAACTTCCTGGGTAATAGGGTCACTTCTATAAATTCATCTACTTGCAAGGCAATTCACCAAAGCCAAGAAAACCTGTTAAGTCTACGCTTTCCCTTCTTAAATTTTTGCAGGATTAATACATCTCATTAGAGTCAATAACACAATCAAAAATTAAACATCCAGAGGTAGTGAACTGTGCTACACTTTCTCCTTACAAAACTCAACACGGTAATATTACAATAAATCTGACAGTACATCATAGGCACACGGCTTGTATAAACACAAGTGATCAACTCCAGATAATCATGTTCTCTCTCATGCTTTTTTGCTTAATTAACCAACTAGCCAACCATCTCTGTTTTAATAGATTACTAAAATAGAGCTAAATTCTAATGCCAGAATAATAGATTCTTTCTGTCTGTTAACATATATTTATTGCTCTAGACTTATTTCTGTCATGCTTGGTGGTTCTGATTAATCTTTTTCCTTGAGGGAGGAAGGAGGCTCCAGAGAGGTGAGATGACTGTAACTTTAGTATTCTGAAAACAGGAGAGAAGGATTAATCAGATTAACCCACAGATGACTGACTTCAGCTGAGGAAGTGACCAAAGACTACCACCATAATAGTTACCACCAGAACAACTTATGGCCTGTTTGGGGCTTGACAGAATTAGAAGCTCAAGTTGGGTGAGACCCCACACCCTACAAATATACTGCAAAATCAGGTTCAACTAAGAGACTTAGTGTCATAGGCACAGAGAGGGATTTATCCTCTTTGAAATGGTCTCTTCCAGGCAGGATGATCTGCTACTTGCCAGACAAGTTGGAGCTTACGGGACCTCTGTTTCCATGAACAACTAACGCATCACCCATCACAAGCTCTATGTCTCCCATCTTGTGACTTTATTTTACCTGCCCATAAGAGCTGCTTTGCATGCCATTTTTGAAACCATATTCATTATCACAAATGATCCTTCATCAACCAAAGAAACTCTTTTTGCAATTTTGGTTCCTGGAAAGCCCTACTGCATCCATAAGCCTTGGCAAGGAAGTTACATCAAACTATTCTTTGACCTCTGTCTACAAGAGGCTTTTCTCCCTCCAATGATCTAACACGCTGCCTCCGACCTATACCAGGAAGAAAGGATGAAACCAGAGCAGATTGCTGTGTTATGACCTGTTTTTATTCCATCCTGCCAAGATTTAGCTGTAGCTGTCCAAAAAATGTAGAGAAGTGGTCCGGGGAATTTCGCATTGGTTAGCCAGACTCTTTCCAAAGAGCTCCTCAGTGAGACAGAACTTAACCTCGGGATGACTTTGAAGTTTATAAAAAGAACCGTCATTTAAGTGAAAGCCTCTAACCTCCACAGAATGAAATTGGATGGACAGGGAGACGCAGGTCGGTAAAAAACAGAATCAAACTGACTCATCACATTATGAATTTTTACTGCACTGTTCATGCTAACACACTGTATTACTGACAAGCCCTCTGGCTTTCTGCAGTTTCACAGCCATGAAACCAGCCAGGGAATCCACCATCAACTGCAAAATTATAAGACAGGAAGGAAAAAAAAAAAATAATGGTGCAGAATACATAATTGCAAGAAGCTGCTTCTAATGGAATGAAGCTGGCAAGCTGAGCGAAAGAGCAGGAACGCTTATTCCTTCTCATGCTGTTTGGCCACTACCTTCTCTATCACTCACTCCTATCTACCGGGGCAATAATTCACTGCTGTACATCATTTAAAACTAATAAAAAGATGTGCTATGAGAGCCAGGTCTAACCAAGTGGAAAAGGAGAAGAAAAGTATCGAGAGGGAGATAATTAACTCTTTTTTTTGCTTCCAGGCCATTTTATGCAGACAGTAAAATAGAAAGAGGTAAATGAATTCCCCACCAGTCTCTCCGGTTAGGTCAGCTTGGCCCCTGCAGGGGTAACAAGGTGCTTGCTGCTCTTGCAAGTCCCCTGTGAGTGACAGCTCTATTCCCTGCCCTTCAGTTTTCTAGCTGAAGCAGCTATATGGTGGGGGGGGGGGTCAAAAGCAGGTCTCTGAGCACTCTCCACCTCCACACGAGCCGGGCAGGCAGCTTTTCAGCAGACAGCATTTTTGGGGGGAACAGGGCAGCGAGGTGATGTTGATCTGCTCCTCGCAGCGTATTCCCTGCAGAAGGCTTCAGCCACAACTCACACGCGACAGAGGCCATCGCTGTTAATTATTTTATCTTTTAAAATGAGGGGGGAAGGTTGAGTAAATGAGATCAGATCAATCAAGTTTAAATTATTCAATGTCTTAATATTTCTGAAGGGGACTTCTATTCGATTACTGAGCTCCTCCATCTCAGTTAATAATTAAATAATACGCTGGCAGGCACAATGCAGCATGATCATTTCTATTATTACTCATGATGATATCTGGTGCTCCACTACACGTGTAGCTGGGAGTTAGTAGTTTTGGCAGATCATTAATTTCCCAGTTTAAATAAAAGCTTTAAAACCTTGTTGCCTGTAGTTAGGGCACATCCAAATCTCAAACAGAGAATGTAAGACTGGGCTGATGTAAAGATGTTTTGGCACGGCTAGAGACAGAGTTAGCTTCACCTTTGGTTATTTGAACTTGTGTTCTCGAGGAACTTTCCTATGCTGTACTGTTTATTTATTACTGGACATTATACTTCAGAAGCTGTTGCAGAATAAGGCCTTCTGCACCTGACAGTGAGAGATGAAGAGTTGCACTGTGAGCCCGAGATGCTGATTCCTTCCTCAGTTTTACATGGGCTGGAACCACATAGTTAGCAAGAATGACTATTTCTTTTGCTCTACCTACGTGGCCTCAAAAAGCACGAGCTTTACCTTCAGATATGCTGAAATTCTCAGGATGGGCACGGTACCAAAGATCTGTGCCCAATGAATCCTCCCAGTTGGCACATTTTCCGACTGGGAGCTCCAAGTAAAGGCATGCAATTGCTGACCACTTTTTAAGATCAGACAAGAAGGATTTGGGGACGTGTCTTCTGAGAGGCCAGAAAGCACTGTCACCACACCTGTTTCCATGCTGCTTGCTGCAAACAAGTCAAGACTATTTTATCAATACTATCAATTACATCTTGATTGACCTGTCAACCTATTTTATAACTTTTTTCTGTCTCTTAAGGAATAGATTCTGCTCTCTGATCAAACTCTGTTAGGGAGGGGAAAAAATTGGATGGAGAGATCACTCAGATTATGGCATTGTTACAACACAAGAGAGCTCTCAAAAATCAAATCAGTCTTTACAAAAAGAATTGTGTAACAAATTGTTTCTTAAATCTGTTTTACTAGAAGGATTCATAAACCACTACATTTTGAAGCAGGCAGGAAATTCAAAGAAAAAGGGTATTCCCATGTTTGCTTACCTCCTCAGCCCCAGTTGTTGGTGTAACAGCCAATTTAGGCTCTGGTGCTAATTTCACGACATCAGCCAAGGACACATTCGTCTCAGCTACGAGCCCTGCAACGAGAATCACAAGCCTGATCAATGCAAAAAGCACAATGAGGGATGTGCCTTGACTCCCTGGCAAATTAATACATTATATTGATCTTCCCTGGTCAGGTCAGCATTCAGGATTGAAGGATAAATGGCAGAAGATCTTACATTCCAATGCGTGAGCCTGGGAAGCAGAGACGCTGTGATCGAGTTTTTGCCAATCACTCAATGCGTACCCTGGAGAATAGGTAAGCAGCAGAAATGCTACTCAACAATATCAGTAATTATTTATGGCTACAACAATACAGTAAACAGCCAGGAAAATATCTGGAAGCAAGGGATTCAAGGAAAAAAATGTGACTAAACAAAAAGGGAAGAGAAGTGAAAATACCGTCAAGAAAACGTGTTACAAATTATTAAATATATATATAAGGAAGCAAAACAATAGGGGAGTTCTGCTACTACATCATTTTGCTTTGCAAGTGAATTGCAGCCTTCCAGGAGCTCCTTGTTACACCTGTGAGGAACACTGGGCTAACTGTGAGACACCCTACTTGTAGATGTACGCTGTAATATTATTAAGAAGCCCTTGCCATCAATATTTCATTTATATTAGCAAGTCTTTACTTTCACTCAATTCTTTTGCCCGGCCAAGAGTGAGTCAGCTGAAAGCATCAATCAAAAATGCCATTTAGAAACACACACAGCATGCCCCTGGGGCTTGGCTGGCAGAGTACCTGAGCTAAGGAGTCCCTCTGTCAGCATGGCATCTGAAATCTTCACTCAAACGCTCTGTCAACCAAGCCTCCAGATCTCATATGCCAAACTGGCAGAGGGAATACACGCCTTCCATACATAGGAATTATCTGCACAAACTTTAATGACGGCCCCACTTTTCACACGTGTTCACAGACAAAGGAATCCTCCTGCAGCATTAGGTGCTGGGAAGCTTCTGGTGGCTTCTGAAGCTGCTGGCAAAGTTTGAACATAGGCAAAAACAGTTTGGAAACTTGGCCCTCAAGGTGGAAGAACGGTCCCACCAGGACAAGGGCTTCAAACATACTGATAACCTAACAGTACTGTTTCTGCTGTCCTGTGAAAGTGTGCTTTGCCTGACAGAACCCTTGTGTCTTTTCTGGAAATAATGAGGAGGGCACGCTGTGTGAGTTAAACACATCGACAAGTTTTGGCTGTGCAATTTTCTGTGCTGTTTTCAAATGCAAGAGAGCGTGTCAACTTCAGATGCTATAATGTGACAGCAGAATTTGCTTCTAAAATTAAAACTTGGCTGATTTCTCCTGATGGCTGAACGCTATCTTTTTCATGCTCGCTGCAATCCCATGGTCTTACATGAACTGGTACAGAACCTATCCATATCTTAATGTCCATATATTAAGCTTCTAATCAGAAAAACTGAGACTAACAAAAGTTGGCCTAAATAAGGAGTTCAGAATTTGATACACATTCCGATATTTGTTTAGCTGTAAGATATGAGAAATTGCTTTAAAATACATTTCCTGCCTGGGGTTCAACTCCAAAATGTCTGATGGCCCACCCTTAGCATACACACCTGCATGCATTAATAAATAAGAGTTAATTAACACTTTAAATGTGGGACTTGGGCTGTTGCAATACAGTGAGTGATTGGAATACAAGAAGAAAAATGACTGGTCAACCTAAGAGTATCCCAAGATTTATGATTTTACAGGAGTAAGTGCATGGAGCCCAGGACACCTTACATATCCTTCATCTTTATGTTTAAAATCTGGAAGATAAAGGTTTAATAATATTCACTTAGCCAACAGTATTACTGGGCCCATTGTCCCCGCCCCCTCTGATCTTCTTTGCTAGGACTGATCTTTTGTTTGGTTTGACCATTTCAGCAAACCAGTTTACAGCATGGTCCACAAACTGGGGCAGCAGGCTACACCAACACCTTCAGCTCTTTGTATTCCTCCAAAAGCGAGACATGGAAGCAGTAGCTCAACATATTGAGGTCCTAGACCTTTCCCTTTCCATTATCAACAGTTTCCAGAAGGTTGAGAAGCAGCCATCAGACTTGAATTATAATGCCAATATTATTCTTGGCCCTGATCCAAGAGTACCCAGAGCAAAAAAAACTCTCCTTGACCTGAATGACCCTCCAGTCAGGTCCACACAGCTTTATTCTCCCCCTCATTTTCAGTAGTGTTAATCCCAAGTATTAACCAACTGAAATTAAATGCCCAGACCACTCAGAAGTATCTCCTTACAGTCTCACCGTGAATTGCTCTGTAAGCACTTCCTAAGCAAGCGGAGTTGGCGGTATCGATAGTGTACACTGGTGCGTTGAACACATCAGACAGGACCTGAGAAGGATCAAAGCATTGGTTATGCATGTCCATGAAAGACAAGGGATAAGCAATCCCCTATCACTGCTTAGGAAAAACAAATAGCTGCTGTACACCCCAGCCAACCATCTGGGGACCCATGGAAAGAAGCATCACAGGCAACAATGAGTCTAGAATTTGTCACACAACAGGGCATCAGTAAACCTGAGCTGGAGA
Organism: Jacana jacana; assembly: GCA_013400555.1. Taxonomy (NCBI): domain Eukaryota; kingdom Metazoa; phylum Chordata; class Aves; order Charadriiformes; family Jacanidae; genus Jacana; species Jacana jacana. The sequence continues at coordinate 349,473 of VZTM01037990.1, forward strand.
TGCAACTGCAGCCAGAAAACAAAGTCCCATTTCTCACCAGATCTTTTTAGCACAAGATATTTGAACCCAGACTCCTCTGAGCATCTCACTCACCAGTCCACACCAAAGGCTTACATCAGGGACCCATAACTACTGCCTGTTTTCTTCCATCATGTTCATGGCCGAGCCAAGCAAGAAGGAAGGCGAAAGGAAACTGTCACGGCTCCTCAGTTCTCAACTGATCACAGTTGAGAATCACAGAATAGAAGCTTCAGCAGTAGGGAGGCTGCTAAACCTGTAGTCTTCACCATTCCCATCACATTAGGGTTAGCAGGAAGAATGCTATAGAAGCCAGTTACACAATCTCTACATTTACCATGAATTTTCCTGTATTTGAGGCATCCTTAGCTATGAAGATAGACCAAGACGTTTCTCAACTTGGCTTATACAAATACAAATAAAATTTCATGGGCAAAGAATTTGTTACAGTATCCAACAGATACTAAAGTTATTTGACCACACATCATTCTGCATTGAAATCGACACCAGGCATCTCACATTCACCGAGTACACTTGCCCTTCCCTACAGTGTAGCTTTAGGAAAACAGACAGAAAAGGGGAAAGATGAAGATATATTTGGATAAGGACACGGGAGGTTCAATAACTCTTTCCTAAAAACATTGTCAGCAAACTCTTTCCATTGTGATTTCACCACCTCTAGGACTACAGGTGCCCTCAGGCTGAGCAATGCATGAAGCAGGTTACAATTCAGATTTAACTTGTGCTGGTTTTATTACTTTTGCCAAAGGGAAGAGTGTATATACCTGATTTACATCCATACAATCAAGTCTAAAATAAGGCCAGAGTGTCCAGGAATCCAAACAATTTGATTTGGATTAGTGATCTGCAACCTCAGTCCAGGAATTTACAGCCCTGCTGATTATGACCCCACAGGCTTCATAAAAGATGACTAAGAAATTCAATTCATATATTCTATAGGAAAAGAAAAAAACATTACTTGACACCTCTAAAGGATTTTGCCTCTTTATCTGAAAGTTTGTGGGGAATCTGCAAATCAAAACCTTTGAAAATCACCAGTTTTCATAACTTTAAACAAAAGTGGTTGGTTGCTAACTAGAAACCAATGAAAGCCTGAGCTTACATACTTAAAACACCTCTTCTGGTGAGACAGCCAAGTCAGTATTGCCTAACCTCACTTGCAAGCAAGCCCTGAGCAGTACATGAGCATCAATGCTAGAGAAGAAATGGAAAATTAATCATGGTATCTATTAAAAGGCCCTCTGGAAACGATAAGGTCACAGAGTGCTGGTTCCACTGCCCATCCTGCCAACCAATACTTCTGTATTGTTTCAGCACATTCCCCATCTCTAATAGGTATTTCTTGTCTTAAGCTGGAATTGTACAATTCCTTCGGACAACAGAGGTGTGGGGGTTTTTTTCTTCCTTTTCCATCTCTGCAGAGCCCCATACATCCATTACAATGTAGCTCTAGTCTACACTGAATGCTAGGAAGTGCTGTAGTACTACAAATAACAGCTACCTTTTGTGCCACATGATTATAAAATTAAAATTATTCAAAGTTCGTATACTTCGTAAGTCATGTGAAACTGTGGGCTCTCTCATGAATAATTTTTAAAGATGCTGTTTGAGGTTTTACTGTTAAAACTATTTCACTGTTTCATGTGGTCATTAATCAAGCACCACATATGTTATAAAAGGCTTCCCAGAACTGTAGAGAAAGCTGCCCAACTATACTTTTTTAACAGATTTTCCTAAGTTGCCTCCTTTGCTGTGTAATATATAGGAATTACTGAATGTTGATTAATTAAATGATAGTCTTTTGTAGCCCTGGAACAAATTATCCAAAAATCGACCATGATAAGGGTGGAAGCCGTTATTCTTCATGCAACTGATATGGTTTCTGAGGTTTTGATTAAATTAAAAAGGAGGATCCAATTAACCAGTGATTGAATTAAGTGGATGACACTGTATTGATCATATTATTTTAAGACACTTCTAATGAGTTTTAAAAGGAGTTCTATTGTTACACACTAACAGCAAACACCACAGCCACCGTTCTCCCATCCCCACAATCTGTCAGCTGTGTATGTTGCAGGATTACATGTTATAAAAACGTTCAGTTCTCTGCCTTCATCCCACAGCAAGGAAATCCTCCGGGCACCTAAGCTGGAAATACTGCTTTAAAAACAAACTCATCTATTAATCCAATTTCTTTCCTGACATATCCTTAGTAGAATTACTCCAGTAGGGACCAATATTTTAAGCAATTAACCTATCAGTTAATTTTCCAACGTCAAGTTCCAAAGCAAAAATCACCAAAGCAGATGAAGAGAAGTGACATCTGCAGGCAAAACATGCCAAATTTGTTGTGTCCCAATCAGCTGTACAACCAATGGTTATACAAACATGTGGTTTAGATGCCTTAGGAGAGAGAGAGTGCAAGCTTTTAGCTTTTTGCTCTTCAACCTCCATTTATTCCAGTTCAGATCTCACAGAGTGGATGAGCTTCCTTTTACATGATTGCAATTGCCAAAGAGTATGGGGCATAGTTGAGGCTGGTCTCTAGACTCTCTCCAGAGTATGCAAAGGGACTGGCATCTCCAGAAAGCAATTCACCCTGTGTTGACTAAGCTCAGCGGACTTAACCGTCGACAGGTGCCTTTTGGTGTAAGTATGTGTCTCATGCATCTCAGTGTCTGCACCTCTGTCAAAGGGGAGCTCATCAAGGCAGCCAGCGGATCACAGGAAGCTTTTTGGCTCACCTGGAGGGAGACATCTACATGTGATAAGTTAAAACGCCATCTGGTTTCCTCTGTGCTCTAACTGACTGGATCTCCCCTGACTATTACAGGATTGACAGATCGTGTACGGACATCACGTCGCAGATGACGGGATTCGGGCAAGACAAATCCCAACCCAGATGTTTAGTTCTGCGATAGCAAGAGCCAGGTGAGAGGCCTCTCACCACTCCTGAGCAAGTCTTTGCCACATTCTCAGTGGGCAGGAACAGACACGATACAGGACTCCATTCTCAAGATGACAGGCAAAGGTTCTTAACCAGGGCTGGATGTGTGACAACAGCAGCAGAAGACAGAGTGTGAAGAGAGAGGACAGATTGTATGGGAGCATAACCTCCCCACAATATGTGATACAATGGTAATTATTATTAGATACTCAGAACAAAAAGGACAGGTTTGAGGGCTTGCTTGGGGTTTTTTGTTCAGTTGGGGTGGGTTTGAGTATCCAGCACCAGCAACATCCTCCTCTAGTTTAAATCCATGGTGCAACTTTGATCTGAAACACAAAAATCTCAGGTTTCTTATCCAGTCTCATCTTGACTTCTTTGCCCATTGATTTGATGTAAGTGATGAGACCAGGAAATCACCAGTGCTTCAGATACAACGTTCATAAAACTAGTCGAGTGTAAAAAACCCTTGAAAGTTCAATACAAAACTAGCACAGGGCTAAAGGTTCCCACACCAAACTTGAAGAAAACCCCCCAAAGACCTGCAGCAGACTCAAAATCCCATATCCACACTCTCCTATGCAGCTGCAGTAATTAGGATTCCATACATCGAAATAAAAACGAAGATGTAATTGCAAGTTCAGTTAAAAGGATTTAATTTTCCACATACCTGTAAGATGTTTTTATTGTGGGACGCACCACCAGTAGCCAATATCCTTGTTCTGGACACTGCAATGCAACACAACATATAGATCAGACTGAAAGTGCACGGCGTCAGGATTTGCGCTACTGAACCAAGCAATGAGAACAAGGAGGTGGAAATCAACTGGTCTGGGCTCGCTCTCTCTGTACCTCTAATTTACCTTCTGTAAAAAAAGGAGATAAAACTAATTACCCACCTTAAGGCACATTAGAACACTTCCTTAGAAGAGGCAGCATAAATATTGCAGATCTATTATTACAGTGCTATCAAAGTCAGGGAGATTTGCAAAAGATATATACAGTAAGAAAGGCAAAGCGTTACTACACTGCAGCTCTGGTTTGAGGTCAGATCAGTTTGGCTCATAGCTGTATATATACAAAGTGACAGGTAACCTTTAAAATCAGCAGTATTTTCCAAACTTATCTCCTCCTGATGTTCACAGTCAGAGTTCACTGAAACCTGGGCAATCCCTGTATGCTTGAATGACAAGGAAGTGTGTCAAAAGGTAATTAGACATGGTCCAAGTCACTTCAGTAAAATAAAAATAAATAAAAACCAATCTGAATCTTTATCCAACACAAACCCACAGCTTTGAGGGTGTTAAAAAATATTATCCTACATTCTTTAGTCCTTAATGTCTGTCCTGTGCCTCATCACTTATTGTCTGCAGGGCCCTCTGGAGCAAGGCATGCAACAAGCCATACATCCATCAGCAACCACAATTCAGTTAGGTATTACGAATGCCAGTAGTCCAAGTGATCTCACTGAAATTCTTCAAAGGCTCAAACCAAAATAAACACATAAATACTTTTATATTGTATTTTTTAAAAATATCTAAAAAATTACCCTGATTTATGAGAATAATAAGCTATACCATCACGCACACTCTCTCAAAAGGAGAATTTTTACTGTGGTTATTGCTTTGCTATCTTAACCTCTTTTTTAATAAAAGCTAAAGACAATTTATTTCTCACAAGGCAAAGTTGGTCAACTTACACTGATGCCCTAAATAACTTATTGTCATTTATCCTTTCAAGTATCTTAATGACAAAAGCCCTGGAGACAGAATTAGAAATCAAGAGAAGATGCAGCTCACCCTCAGAATCCAATTTCTAGGCACACAGCCAGGTGCTCAGGTGGAGTCTAAGACCCAGAAAAAGCATTGCATGGGGGACCCTATTTTACTGATAAATTTCATTTTATTTTTCTCTTTGGAGGATATTCAGTGATGCACAAATTGGGTTTTAAAAGCCATTAGGATCTCTGTCAATGTCAGTAAACAAATAAAACAAACAGCAGAGTGATTCCTCAGGGAAAACAAGTTTCAATTATACCAACACAGAGTGACAGATCCCTGCCAAGATTATCACAACAACATAATAGCACAGAAACCAGTGAAAAATAACTAGTAAGCCTCTGTTCCTAGAAACCAAACCGAACTCTAAATGATTTGCCTAGTAGTCGCAATTCTGTCCTGCTAAACCTCATAGCAAATATAAATTCTGGCAGAACTACCACATCCAACAGGAAAACACCACACTTCAGAGACAGTCAGCAAGACAGAGCGAGAAACAAACACATTTGTTACACTTCACGGCAGCTAAAACCAAAGAATAAAGCATGTCCGCTCCCCACTGCCACTGGGAAGGGCCTTGATAAACCTCTGGGCTATCACCATCAGGACAGAATGGTGGACGACACAGAAGCAGTGAAGTCGAGCAGCAGCCACTCCTGTGACAACTCCAAATGTATCAGGAATCAAGGGCTGGCCAAGAGACTTACTCCTTGCTAGGTCAGACGATGCAGGTTTTGGCTATGCTACCAATTTATGCCACAACTGTAATTCAGGATGCCTTATATAAACCAATTACCCTAAGGGAAGTAAGGGTGAGTTCACAGTGCATTAGCTATGTAATACAAACCACTCATGAGTATGCCTTTACCCTGCTATCAGTTGAGTTGGGTATCTACTAAAAGAGCAACCAGATTTCTAGCCTGGAAGTGTTTAACACCCTAGTTACCTGCACACCCATCCTAATCCAGGCTAATTCTTTCATAGCAAAATACTGAGTTATTTCAGTATATAGTTAGCCTACTTGAAAAAAGAAACGAACCTAATTTACACTGTGAAGTTTCTAATGCTGGTTGAACACCTCAAGTTGGATGAGCTCCTAAGTATGAACACACACAGATACACAGATAAGAAAACACATAATCCTAGGCTGAAACTACATGAAGAACAAAGCCATTCCTTCTCCTCCACTTCAAATAATTAAGATGGCTTTCTTTTCCAAAACATGCCCCAGTAGGTAACAGCCCAGTGAACCTCAGCCATCACTGTCTGACAACACAACCTGACCCGCTGTCCCAGTGGGACCGATCCATCCAGGCCATGTGGAAGAGTGATCTTTGGTGAACCCGATGTGCTGCGTTTCCAGCAGCAGCTCCGTGTACGGCCAGAGCAGAGACAGCAGCTTCCCAGCCTCAGTTTCACTCTCTTCTTACAGATGAGGAGTCAGTCCCAAAAGAACTTACTGAAATTGCTGAATTTTAGGTTTACCTTTTATTTCTGTCTCTCTCCAGAGAGCAAGGAAAATGCATTGACCCCTGATTTCAGGGATTGTCTTTCTAATGGCAGTGTTGTGTGCTTTACTGAACGGTGGACATTTGCTAAGATGTGTTATTTGCTACATCTTATAAATAAAGCAAGCCAGCCCATCATTTTATGTATACAGGGCATTAACAAAGACATTGTTCATTCATCACTAGCACAGCTCTCAGCCAGCTGTGTTTGAATCTGTCAGAAGCTAATATCTATCCCCTACAGCACTGCACAGAGAGAGCTTAAATACAGTGTTACTAAAAAAAAAAAGACAAACCAAAACCAAACAAATCCAACCAACAACATCTGTAGCAAACGTAATTCATGAATTCAATTCTTTGAGAGAACCAGATTTAAAAGTCTTTTAATTAAAAGCTCCCTGCATAGTAGCCAACCAACCTGTTTATTTCCTTCCTTTTTAAAAATGAATGATTTTCCAGAGAGCTGATACAGAATTTTAACCCAACCTAGGAAGCGTTTGCAGCAGCACGTGGCTCGGTTGTTCAGCCTGGAGAAGAGAAGGCTCCAGGGAGACCTAAGAGCAGCCTTCCAGTGTCTGAAGGGGGCCTCCAGGAAGGCTGGGGAGGGTCTGTTTACAAAAGCCTGCAGTGACAGGATGAGGGGCAATGGCTTCAAACCGGAGAAGAGCAGATTTAGATTGGAGATTAGGAATAAATTCTTCACTCTGAGGGTGGTGGACCACTGGAACAGGTAGCCCATGAGATGGTTGAGTCCCCTTCCCTGGAGATATTCAAGGTGAGGCTTGGCGGAGCCCTGGGCAACCTGGTCTAGTTGGGGGTGTCCCTGCTGAAGGTGGGGAGCTCAGACCAGATGACCCTAGAGGTTCCCTCCTGATTCTATGGTGTCGTCCTGCAATATGCATACCTATAGTTCCATTATCTGCGGTGGAACATGGTGACTGATCTAACAAAACTCAGTTAAAATAATAATTCCCACTGGACAGGAGGAGGGAGGAAGAGCCAAGTGAAGACATTCACACTTAGGCAGGAAGACTGAGCATAAGGCACTTTCCCACACAAGTATGTTACCACTCACACAACAACCCCCTTTCTGCCTTTCACACAGACCCAGCAAGAAGTGAGTGATACGAAAGTTCACCTCCTGCCTCTTGTTTTCAGCCAAAATATTGCTTTCACTAAAAGGCACATGGCGGGGGGTAAGGGGTGGAAATCTGTCACTGAGAAGAGAGAGAAATCACTGCTATTTGTGTTCGGGCATTGTCAGTGGTCCCAAAAAGACTGAAGTCCTGCATCACTGTGTATTTACAATCACAGAACTGATGCCTTCCCAGAAAAGCAAGCAGTTTAAGAGGATTAAGACAAAAAGCAGAGGGGAAAACCAAGGTTTTAAAAAACGCAAGCTCAAAGAGCATTAGCCAAGTGGATTCAGCAAGTGAGACGGTGGAACAAGTAACACAGGGTGAGTCTCTCCTGAGCAGTCCGACATCCCCTCTAATGGTCTTGGCACATAACTGTAGCTATTAAGAAATATAATCACATAAGCAAACTCTCATCAATCAGAAGGTTAGTGCTGATAATTAGCACCAAAAGTCTGCTGCTGCATCATTTGTGCAAGGGGACTGGAGGCAGCAATTCAGCCTCCTGTTCCACCAGCAGCCAGGTCAGGTCAGACTGCTCACGGGTCCGGATGCTGGAATCAATGGGATGACTCCTGACCTCAGGACTTCTGGATCTGGCTGTCTTTCAACTGGACGGTCACAATCTGCCTGCCTCAGTCCAGAATTTTCCTGGCTCATGCGCTGCGAAGGCTGAAAGAGGAATTTGAACTTCCATTTTGAGGCTGAAAACTCTTCCACTTTTAAATTGAAATTCCCAGTGCTGCACACAGCCCCAGGTTGTGCCCCAAAACTCCAGGCACTCGCTGACTTTCACAACTCCTAAAAGACATTTCCAAGGCTTCATCCAAACGACTTCCCAACGTCTTTCTCATCACCACTGAATCCATAAATAAAACAGAACAATAGAACATGCATTCAAAAAGCAGCTGATTATGCACATGAACCCACGCCAGCTATAAGCATGATTGCGAATAACAGCAATTTACAATTTGCAAGCAACGAGAAAAGTATCAGCCCCTCCTTTATTTCTCTGATTAACTCCAAACACTGTAATTTCAAAAAAAGTATTTTCTGGCTTTTCATTCAAGAAAAACAAAGCAAAAATGTATGATTATTTTGTCCCATTTATAAAACTAATAGTCCAAAATCGTCCTCCTTGCATATTAATGCTTCCAAAATTCATGCTAATCTTTCTTGTTCGCATAAAGACCGCGGAGTGGAACTCCCGCTATGGTAAAAGGTTTCTCTTGTCTGTATCCTTTTAAATATGAAAATGTACAAGGTACTGAGTGCCCTTTTTGTCCCTGTGAGTTCTAGGACTGGGTCCAAAGGCACTTGCTTCTGTACCTCATCATGCTACAGCAATTCTGACATCTCCAAGTATTTCATAACAGAGGAAAAAAAACATACAAATAAAAGACTGCCCCAAACCAGCCCTCAGCAATATGAGACAATATCTACCTGATTGAGGCAGATGTAAACTGGAACACGTTCTTTTCTTTTAAAATTTAGACGAATATAACTCCCAATATAACTGCCCAAGTGAATAAATGACAAGCTTGAAGCCAAATATCCAAACAAAATTCAGCCACCTTTGCTATTCTAAAAACAACACAGTAATTCATAAAGCTATTCACAAAACCTATATTTTAAAGGGGTTTCTGACTTTCACTTTGAAGCATCAACTAATTTATTACAGAGAAAATCCATAATTCCCACATAGGTTGGCTGCTTTCTTACTCATAAGCAGATTTTTTTTTCATATTTCATAACAAGCTTTAATTTCATTAAGGGTTTCAATCACTCAAATGTATGTCGGACATTTTACAGGCATAGAATTTATTCTTATTTGTTAAATGCAGTGCCTGGGGAAGAAAAACAACTTTTAAGGACAGAATTGATCATCAGCCTCTAAGGCTCCAGCTACTATCATACCGGTTGTAATTCAACAGAAGGGAAAAAAAGCCTTGATTTTCTCAGCAGCAAGGACAAGTATGGCTAATATTCTCCACATTCGTGCCACTCAGTCTCTACAACAATGCAGGGGAGAACAGGCATGATTCTTCTTGCTCACACTGCTTTAAGGCAACAATAACTGTACTAACATGAGTAGATGCTCATGCACCTCAGCAAAACAGAGTAGGACCAGTATCTTTCATCAGGACTCATTATGGTACCCACAGTCCACGTCACCTTATGGTCCCAAAAAATGTCTAATAGCAGAAATCGTTCTCCATCACGATGCCAAATTTAGCTCTAATAAGACTTTGCTTCAATAAAGACAAAACTTTGTATTTCACAACCTGAAGCTTAAAGACGCCCAAGTGATCTGCCTAACTCTGAAAATCCACTTCAGATAGGAATTTATTATTTAATATTGTCTCAAAACCATCCCCTTTTAGAAGGATTTCATAAAAAAACAAACACAGAAAAACATGCATATAAATTATGCAACCTTAAATTACTGCAGGTCACCCCAAAATACACACAGACTAAGATGTACTATAGGAAAAAAAAAAGTCTGCCCAAGATACAGCCCCGCTGACAATTCAGCTTCATTGACTTTAGGAGTTATACAGCACGGAAAACTTTGGTACATGAACGACTTATTTGGGAACAAGCAGATCAATAGTCATAACGCTGTTATAACATATACATTGACACGCTCGCAACAAGACCTCTGAAACATTTGCACTTCTTGTAGAAATACTGCAGAGCTCCAATTGCTTATCAATTCACTGTGATTTTTTTTTTTCTGCTTTGAGCCACAGATCTCTATTTGACAGGATATCGTGATGAAGCCTGGGATAAATTCCAATGGTAATGTATTTAAAAAAACATCCACAATTAGAGTTTACAGTAAGGGGGGGAAAAAAAAGGCAGCAGATTTAAACCAAACGTTTTTATGGATATAAGCTGAATATTTTGGAACAATTTTCAACCAGGGCAAGTATAGGGTCCTGGCATTTGGGGAGTAAGAATGGCAGGCACCAATATAAGTTATGGGCAGACCTGCTGGAAAGCACTTTAGAGGAAAAGGATCTGGGGGTCCTGGTAGACAGTAAACTATCCATGAGCCAGCAATGTGCCCTTGTCACCAAGAAGGCCAATGGAATCCTGGGATGCGTAGGGAAGGCTTTGGCCAGTAAGTCCAGGGAGGTCACTCTCCCCCTCTCCTCTGCACTGGTGAGGCCACAACTGGAACACTGCTTCCCAGAGACAAGGAATTATTGGAGAGAGTCCAGTGTAGGGCAACAAAGATAATTAAGGGATTGGAGCATCTCCTATATGGGGAAAGGCTGAGAGATGGGAGTCTTTAGCCTGGAGAAGAGAAGGCTGAGGGGAAACCTTATTAAAGCTTATAAGTATGTAAAGGATGGGCTGAAGGAGGATGAAGCCAGACTCTTTCCAGTGGTTCCCAGTGACAGGATGAGGGGCAATGGACACATGCTGGAACACATGAAGCTCCATTCAAATATGAGAAAAAAATGTCTTTAGGGCGAGGGTGCCAGAGCCCTGGCAGAGGCTGCCCAGGGAGGGTATAGAGTCCCCATCTCTGGAGACCTTCAAGCCCCACTTGAGTGATGTGCTCTGGGCAACCCTGCTTTGGCAGGGGAGTTGGACTCAATGATCTCTAGAGGTCCCTTCCAACTGACAGTTCCCTGATTCTGTGATTATCTGAAAGCTTTTAAGGAAAGAGATGGAAGACAAATTAGGGGGACTGATTAAAATCTGTTTAGTGAAGACTGAAAATGTATTTGGGGAAAAGTCCTCTCCTGAAGACATTATTTCTAGAAATAATTTAATAAACCCTTGCTGTTTTAACTTCTGTAAATATTTGGTTCTGATTTAATACCTTATTTTTTCTTTAAGTAATACACTTCATGAATTAGTAAAGTAAAATGGGTTCACATACCGATGGGACCAGGTTACATCAAGTTTAATATGTTTTTTTAGCCACTCAAAGTTTTCCTTTTTCGCTACCCAAAGTTTGGATCTGGCAAGAACCATGAAACTCTAAAAAAGTGTGCATTGGTGAAAAATACTAATCAGCACAAAAAAATATCCAGCAGTTGTCTACACATCTGTAAAGTAGTCAGGGCTCCAATTAAAGGCTCTAATGTAACAAAACACAACCTGCTTTGATTTAACCCGTGCTTCCGTAATTATTCATAGACTCTTGGCAACACCTCTGCCTTCACCTTCCACTTCAGAATTCCTGTCATGCAGCAAACAAACGTGAAGTCTGGAACCAATGTGACAAATCAACCAATTCTCAAAAACTATTCTGAAGCAGGTGCTACCAGATTGAAATCAAAACCTAGAGGAGATCCAAACTGAGCACCTGAAATCTAGCCATGGCATTCAGCTATTTAATAACCATCCTACAGAGAGCTCCAAAAATACAAAAAGGTCTGAGTGGACCATCTGCTTAAACAAGACCACACAACCTTCACAGTGATCCCACCATCCAGCCCAGCTCTGCATTTACTGAACTACAGCAATCTGAACAAGACACAAAAACTCAGTTGAAGAACTCAAAGTGACAGAGAATTTACTGTGTCTACTGGCTGTTTTCATGTTTAATACCTCTAAAGTTAAATATTTGCACTTTTTCCATAATTTTATTTTTATTCTTTAAACGTCTAGTCACTTGATCTTTGTGGCTTTAGCTTTCCAGTTAAAACATTACAGTAGAATTGGGTTTCCCCTTTATGTGTTGGCACTTAAAGACCACAATTAAATTCCATCCTGTCTTTCTTTTTGATAAGCTAAGGATATTAAGTTCTAATACTCATTAAAAGGCATCATTTCAAGACCACAAACCACTGATGCTTAGTGGTGCTGGTACACTACCAGTGCCTAGCAGAAATATCTTCACCACTGAAACCACTATCAAAGAAGAGCAGGGTTGGTAAGAGCAATAAAAATGTCTGCCCTGGAAGTATCTGATACCACATGCTTTCAGTTTGCCAACAAATCCAAATATTTAGGAGTAAAGTGCCAATTTATAAAAACTCCTGATAAGTAACAGAGAACCTTGTGCTAGAAACCTGACCAGCTTCTTGGCAAAATATTCTGGCTTTGAAGGTCTGTGCTGTGTGTAGTAATGTGGTAGGAGGCTGGCCAAGTGTCCTATAGTTCCCATTGCAGGAAGCTCCAGAGTCCAGGAGGGCTTTACAGTGAGCTACAACATCAGTGCCTCTGCAAACCTGGGAACTGCAAACTCACAGCTCCTCCTGCTCAATTGCCAGGACTGAAGGCGAAACATTCACCCAAAGTCAGGAGCACGCAAGATGTTTCCAGAAATTGCTACCTTAGGCATATTCCATTAAGTGAGACCAACAATTTTTTGTTTTAATGTGCTTTCTGGCTAGCATTGCAGCACAGCGCAGTATTTCCTCAAAATACCCCAACACATGAGAAATTCATACTTGAACCTCAGCAAAATATACACAAATACACCCTCCCAATGCCTATCACAACTCTGATGTGTATAATGACCACATGCGGCTTTCACAGATCACACATCAGTAAATAATGCTTGCTGCTGAGTTACTTAGAACCACAAAAAACATCATTTCATCTTTAAAAACTGTTTGTCCTCATATACGGCAATATTCAGCCTTGCACATCTTCTAAGGGAAATGGAAAATCACACTGGCAAATCAACATGATGCCACCCATTGAAAGTCAAAACAGGAAAAAGTAAGGAGGGAGACAAGGTCACACAAAAATCAGTAGAACAACCAGAAATAGAACAAAGGCCTCTTCATTACTTAGATCACAAATGCATTCGATTCTGCATTATTTAATCTGCAGAGTCTGTACATCGGTAGCAAGACGTGTCCACAGGAGAAAAATATAATAATAATCAGCTGCAAGTTCAGCACTACCTAAGGCCACAGCATATAATTAAAAGGTACAGGGTATAATGACCTGACCTTGAATGACACTTGGGTGAAGAGAGGAAAGAGCATCCTACCAGATATTTTTATTTCAGAGAAACCACCACGAACTTGGGGGGAAAATTCAGTTTGGTCTCTCTGGATCTGTAAGCCAGATCTCTACTGGATCTCAGGACCACCCTGCTCCACTCAGCACCATCTTACCAACATTAACAAAGGCCTCTAGAAACCCGACAGAAAAGAGTCAAGGCCCGAGTATCATTTTATTTTTGCAAAGGATAAGCCAGCTGAAAAACCAAAAAGAACTTAGAAAACAAGACAATTTGGGTGCTTTCTTTACAAGATTTTTCAAAAGAATGATTACAACTATTTGGGCATCCACAAATATTGCCTGTAGCTCTTGTAGTCCTGTAAGACTTTTTCGCGTTTGGTGCTGGTGAAGAATTTTTCTTCTTGATTTTTCTTTTTAATACCTTCTGCTCCCCTCAGTAGAAATAACCTACAGGTTGTAAAGTGCTTCAGAAGAATAAAACAAATTGATAGGAGGATGTACCTGCTTGCAAAACACTAAGTTGAGAGAGCAGCAAAATCTGTTTATTTTGTTTGTGCGATGCAGTTCCGTATGCCAAGGGAAGTGAATGCTCTGAGTGGGAAACATTTGCTCCTTTTCCTCCCTAAGAACTATAGCAGACTTACCAGCAGAAAAGAAAAACCCTGCTGACCTTGTATATGTGACTGCAGTGGGTTACTTCACTCCTCTGAACCTCCTTCTCTCTGTAGCTACAGCACACAGCACTGGGGACCGCTTGTACCAGTTGAAGCTCTGAGCGCTACTAAAGTCTCCTGTTACCAATAAACCTCCTGCTTTCCAAGTGGATTATTTATAAATGAATTTTGTGACCTCTGGCAGGATAGAGCTAAACAGAGAATACAAGGTTGTTTTTTTTTTCCCCTCTTTGACTGAAAAATAAAGGCTACAGGAAGATGAATAGAGAGAAGCAATTAATATTTCCTAATAATTGTCATACTGAATGGGAGAACCGCTACGTTTCTCAGGGTTTCTGCGCAGAAAGGTTCCAGGTAACTATTCATTCACAGGGCTGGGTTCATGTAAATCGGATGCTGTTGCCAAGCAACTATAGGTGCTAAGGAATGAAATACAGTCTGCAGAAACCTAATAGCCTGGAGAGAAAAAGAACTACAATCTGAGATTTATGGCACATATAAAAGGAAAAGAGTCATTCTCCCACACACAAAGAACACAGACACTTTATTATAAATGTCCTTAGTGTGCTTTTCTAAGGCATAATTAAGCAATAAAATCCCCACTCCACCCCAAATCAAACAGGTACATTCTTTTCCTTTTTTTTTTTTAATGTTTTGTTCATTAAGCTTTCTAGAAGTAGATCTTGACAAATTAGCTACCAAGACAAAAGCGAAAATTTAACTGAAAGGTTTTCTTTTGCACAAGAAAACTGTTAGCTCTAGAGACAGCACTGCAACTGCCAATCAGTAGCTACTTTACCTTCTTATGTTTTTATACCATGCTCATTAACATTGCATCTGATCATCAGAAATTCTCTTTAAGCTTATTAAGATTTTAAAATATTTTTAGCAAGTTAATTAGAATACATTAACAGAGCTCATCTGTGTTCACCCATCATGCATATTTTATTTTATTCAGGCAAATTGCTTTTAAATGAAATATTAGACCTCGGAAGGGTACGCTGTTGGATACTGAACAATACAAGCCCTCAGTACAAACATCCCCTCCCAAACACCCAAATAACTTCATGCCACTGGGAAGTGGGGAGATTTTCTGGTGCCAAAGAGGTTTTTTTCAGGGCCTGCCCTTACCACAATCCCCCTCCAGCTGGGGTGTGGGTACATAGACCTGGTGGATCATCCTAATACCAGAACCATCCTTAGTTGGTACCACAGTCCCCCATACAATCAAAAAAAGTTAAAGCCCATGAGAGACCACTGCAACGGTCTCTACACAGCTACAGTGAAGGAAAAACTGTCTTCAACCCCTCACACCACAGGTCAAAGGCTGTTACAAATTCATGTTTGCTTGTGGTTTTTTTCTCCTCCTACAGTCTCTGAAGATACCATTGAATCTTAAGGCAGGAGCCCAATTAGAAGCTCTGGCATGGTGTGGCACAGGCTTCTAACAGGCAGAGGTGTGTGCGCATTTGGCAGAACAGCAAGAACAGCTCACAAAGAATGAACCTGAAATACTCTTCACTTTAGCTAGCATTACAAATTCCTCCCTTTAATGTGCACTAAATGTCACCAAATTAAATCACGTAAAATTAAATAACAGTTTGAGGAAAAGGGAGAGAGCAAAAATGACCTTGGGGTGTTTTTGACATGCCACTTGCAGATTTTCACTCAATTGAGATGAAGTCCATCACTGGACGCTGAAAAGTAACTACAATATTACTATACTAATACAATTCCTCAAATTCCTGCTCTAAATTCACTCAATCCAGTCACATATGACAACTGTGAAATTGTTCCTTTAGACTCCATACGGCCCAAATCCCTTCTATCTAAGGAAGGATGGGAAAATCACACTCAATTTCATCAGCAGTTCTCAAGCTAAGCGGTTACTTTTAAAGATCTGCATAAATAAAAGGATGAACAAAATTTGCCAACCTCATGCTTGATTCAGATTTTGCACTCTCACTGCATTTCAATTAACCTGCCACAGATTGTGGAGTTGACATTTGATTCAGATAGTAAAGAAAACACTCCTTAAAAAAAAAAACAAAAAAACACAACAGGTCTGAAGCTTTTGATGAGTGATCATACAATCCGTACCAAAACACAGATTTAAATCTCAGTCACCACACATTTCACAATCTGCATCATTAACACTGTCTGGTTGGAGGGATTCTGATAATCTCTTTCACAATCTATAACAGTTCTTTATCTCCAAGGCACTGATGCCTTTTAACTAATGATCATTATTCAGGTATGCTTTGCTCCTGTAGCCTTTCTTAAGATGTTAATCTCTTCAATTCTAGAGGCTGCTCTTTTATAACCTCTAACCTTGTGTTTTCTCCCACCGATGAACCCCAAAACTGAACGTGTTTCATTTAGCATTTGGCTGAACACATCAGCCACGCCGGCACAAGGAAATTTTAATTGCAGCTGGGTAATTCTACAGTAAACCCTTCCAAAGGCCAAGAGAAAAGTACCACATCGATGGGTGGA
This sequence comes from Jacana jacana, assembly GCA_013400555.1. Taxonomy (NCBI): domain Eukaryota; kingdom Metazoa; phylum Chordata; class Aves; order Charadriiformes; family Jacanidae; genus Jacana; species Jacana jacana. The sequence continues at coordinate 365,994 of VZTM01037990.1, forward strand.
GTCCCTTTTCTCCAAATAAATCACTATTGATTGCACTGAATCCAAATATACCCTGTCATAACCTTTTCCTTCTGTTTCTACAGTTATTAATCAACTCAAACTTCAGAAGCATAAGCTGAAGCCTGCACTTTCTCCTCAAGCTTGACCAAGCAGAAGTTTTGCTTTTTAAAGGAATCCCCTGCCTTTCATAGAATTGTCTAGGTTGGAAGGGACCTTTAAGATGATCTAGTCCAGCCACCAACCTAACTCTAACAAAAAAACATCACTAAACCATGTCCCTGAGCACCATGTCTTTTGAATACTTCCAGGGACAGTGCTTCAACCACTTCCCTGAGAAGCCCATTCCAATGCTTGATAACCCTGTCTGTGTAAAAATTTTTCCTAATACCCAACCTGAACCTCCCCTGGCACAACTTGAGGCCATTTCCTCTCGTCCCACCACCTGTGACTTGGGAGAAGAGACTGACCCCCGCCTCTCTACGCCCTCCTTTCAGGTAGTTGTAGAGAGTGATAAGGTCTCCCCACAGCCTCCTCTTCTCCAGGCTGAACAACCCCGCCAGCTCCCTCAGATTCTCCTCATAAGACTTATTCTCCAGACCCCTCTCCAGCTTTGTTGCCCTTCTCTGGACCCTCTCTAGCACCTCAACGTCTTCATGGACGGGTCTCAATGTTACAGTTGGAGCAGAGATTTCACCTCCCTGCCATGGAGCTGGAGTCAAGAGCTGCCCTGGCCACAGGGATCAGCCAGGATCTCTCCCTGGCACTTGTTTCCTGCCGAGTAAGGAGTCAAACAATCCCAGCAGCCTATTTGTTGGCATTAAAGACAACGACCCGCCTTGGTTTATTTTGTAACATTTACATAGAGATTTGTCCTACGCTCAGGAAAACACCCACCTAGAAATCAATATAAATTTCCAGTAGCATCTTAATTGCAAAGAGCAGGCTTGAATGAGCAATGAAGGCAAACCAACGTTTTAATGTCATTTAGAGTGACCAAAGACAGTGAGATACATTTACAATTAAGAGTATTCACAAGCGAAAGGGGGGTGGAAGGGAGGGGAGTAAAGCAATGCTAGCAGACAATGGGAAAATAAAACACTATACAGCAAAGCACCTTTTGTCACTGGCCTACCCAGGTGCACACCCATCGCTCCTACAATGGAAACAGTGACTCAGTTACCCAAGCCAGCACAATCTTAACAAATCCCTGGAATATGGCTGGCTAGAGCTGCGCCTGTAGTGCAGCTGTGCTCAACCTCACCTGGCTCGGGATTTTAATGAGAACCTGGAGCTTTCCACTGCTTACAGAGACTTCCCTGTCAACCCAGCCATCCCCAGAGCAACCTGGAGCGTATCAGCCACCCCAACCCCCTTCTGACTCTCCCACCCCTCCAGAGAAGTCTTGCAATTGTTAAAAAGCCACCAAACTCCTCCTTGTCCATGGGACATCACTGAATAGCCACTATCAAACAATGATTTTATTTTAAAGTAAGAGGCTGCTCACATCTTCATTTGATCTGGCAGAAGGACATGGTTTTTCAGTCTGGGTACATCCTCTGGGTGCCCAAGATGTGGTTCAGCACACACACCGAAACACAGAGTGTTCTCCGAGTCCCGTTCACTACATTATATCCAATCCTTGCATAAAACAGCAGCCAACAAAAATGCACAGCATCTTTTCCCAATTCCTCACAGTTAACACATTAAGTGGCAATAAAGGGTGCAATGACTTTCCAAGGGCATGTACCTGTTTAATTATTCAAAAGAAAATTGACTCAAGCACCATGGTATGAAACACTAAAATATGCAAACGAAGTAAATTATGGGGGAAAGCAACAAAAGAGGAAAAAAAAAAAAAAGATCATGGTGAGAGGAACATATGGGGGCAGATTCTGATCTACTTGTGCACCTGAATTTCTCTATGTACTTGTGTACAAGAATAAAATGTTGTGAAGTGACAGAGAAATTATTATTTACTCATTTCAGTACCCTGACTAGGGTCTTGAAACAATCTAACCATGCCTAGAATTTCCTAAGAGAGTGTTATTTTCACCTATATACATGAAGCAATTTCAGAAAAGGGAATGTTTACACCTTTCTAGACAATCAAATCATACTGCTGGGAAAACACTTACTTGTTTCAACAGAGGCTGTATAGAACAGAAGAAAAGATGCAGGATCTGGTCCATGAGCAAATCTTGTTTATTCTAAATTAAGGGCCTGAAATAACTCACTAAAATAATAGTAATAGGTTAAAAGAAAGATACCGTAACACCAATTCTATTTATTTATCCATAAGACATAAATATCCTATTAAAACAAAGGGGATTTGATTTTAGCCTGGACCAAAGCAACTGTCTTTCCAATCAAGACATCTAGTGAATTGAATGTCTCTTGTAAGCAGGTGCTACTGTGTTATATTTTCATCCAAAGTGCTGAGAATAAGCCAGAAGAAAATGACAAAGTAAATTGAACAAGAAAGTGTCTGATCTTGATGAATAATTCAATGATGCAATGCAACAAATACTGATTTTTTCCTGGTAAAGGCAGTTTACCACTGTCCTTTGCTTAGAAAAATGACCTTCTCGTGGTAATTATGCTTTTGTCTTTAGGCACTGGATGACAGTCTCAGTAATACTCACGAGTCCAGTTCACAGCTCTGTTGCTGATCTCAAAGCACTCCATTCCTGCTATAACATCTAACCATTTTTTTAATAAGATAATCCAACTACTGAAGAACTTTAACCTTCAACTTAGGCACCCTGGTCACTGACTGCTCTTTAACTATTTTGGTCACTTTTCTTGGGTCCTAAAAAGCACAAGAGTATCTTTTAATAGAGATCACAGAGCCACAACCTGCACACAGGCACGAGCCAGAGTGACTGCTGCATGATGCACTAACCAAGGCAGGAATGATGCCATCAACCAGGAATACAGCCAGCTTGGTGGACACTTAATGTCTTACAGCAACAGAGAGAACCTGGAAGCTAAGGTTTTTGGACAATCCTGGATTGTGGATGATAAACTCTAACTAAAGTACATTATACCTACTTCTGCCTTCTCTCTGTCAAAAGGCATTCGACTAGAACTACAACTGGAAAGCAAGATTCATGATTGTTGGGATTGTATTTCCGATCCCATGATGGTGCCTTGCACCATCAATGATTTCTTGCATTACCTTGGGCAACCCTCCTTCACACTTAAGGAACTACTTTTATAAACAGGTAGTATTAACATTAAACCTAGTGGAAACATAATAAAAAAAAGCATCAGCAAGGAGAAAAGGAACAATCTCTCTTCTCAATAGCCAGAACAAAGCCTGATCATATTAAGCTGCTTTTCTTGCAAGACATAGGAATAGGTTAACCACCATTCCCATTCCCTGAGCAACTGCATGGATAACCACAGTATGAACACAGACAGTCATCACTCTTCCATTACAGAAAAGTTACCACCAGGCCACAGTCAGGACTACCAGAGCCACAGGTCCAGAATAACCATGGCCATACAGACTAATGAAAAGAGAATTTACTTGGGAAAGGGCTGAGCTGGATGCCAGTCTCTGTTCCCAGAAACACATCTTTTACTCCCAACATCAAAAAAAAAATGCCAAG
>VZTM01037990.1:369630-425479 GCA_013400555.1 Jacana jacana
ATTTCTCCTGTCAACCCTGTTGTATCCACAGTGAAGATTGCATTGGAAGAGACCCATCACTGGAGAGGTGGGCTCAGCCTGATGAACTAATAATGAAAGAGCCAGAGAAACCTTCCTTAGGAGTTGTGGTACAACAGTGTATACAAGTCTCTCTATAAATCACACCTTGCATATCATATTAAAAAAGGGACATACTTCACTAGAAGATCATGACTGAGGAAGGTTCATTTTGCATTTTCTCATTTATTCTTTGTTGTGTTCTACATCTCTAACTGCAGACACCTGTAGATATCTAGTTCTTGATGCCCAGTCCTATAATAAGAAAATACAGAACAAAGAACCCAGTCTCCAGTAGATAATCCAGCCAGAGCAACAACAAAAAAAAAAACAAAAAAAAAAAACAACTGAGGAAAAAATTAACCCTTCTAAAATCTGTGACACTGGACATAATCAGCAGGACTAGCTGAAATGCAAATAAGGACAAAGCACTTGGGTGTATATTTTCTGTCCACTGCAATATATAAGTATCTCTTGCTCATGAATACTCAGGTTACATTTGGCTAGCTGGCAGCCCATCTTAACACCTAACAATCTAATAAAAATATATTTTTCTCTGTGCTAGACAAATCTGCACACCTTCAACCTCTGCAACCCATAAAACACACAATTTATTCAAGTACCTTTACTCTGAGTATAATTAACCTTTTCAATGTACAAAAGCTTCTGTGCCACTTAAATGAACAAAGAGCTATTAATGAACAAAAAAAACTTTCCTGATCAAATGTTTAATACTATTTCTGGGAATACAGAGTATAATATTACTACCCATATATTGTATAAATAATACAGTATATAGCTCATGCACCTTCTTCCAAAAGGCTTCTGTTTTCAAAGTATTGTTGTATAAGACTGATTTTTATACACCAGGAGGATACTTTAGGCGGGTTACTGCAGATTTACATTGACAATCAGAAACAGAATGACACAATCATGAAAAAGAAAAGGCCCGTTTGCCCTAGTTTCAATGCCAAGGGATGAATGTAAGATGAAAACAAGATTATTTTTATTTTATTCATTTCAAGGTTAACCTGCGAGGAACCTTAACATCACACACGTGGACATAAGTTTTCAATGCGTGGTCCATGAACTCTTGGCAGCCCATAAGGTAAGAGAAGCAGGTCGGTTGTCAAGGAGACTTGAATTTACCATGTAAGAGGTCCAGTCCCATACTGAATAATTTATGTAACCTACAAATTTCAAGTTTGAAAATCAGTGACCAAGAGGAAGGAAGGTGACATGTGAGTGGTTTTCATACCTCTTTCCCTAATTTCTTATAGGGATGAGAGATCAGAATTGGACTGGAAGGCTTGAATGTACCATTGCTGCACATCTTCTCTTCCCTACAGACGCTTTCCATCAAGGCAAATGTGGCTTTAGTTCTGTATTTTTAGCTGTATTTTAAATAAAAGAGATGCACTGAATTCTGCAGTAACACAACTGTTGATCACACTCTGTTTTGTAACAGAAGTCCTGTCAGATATTTAGCCTTAGTTACCAAAAACTATCTTCAGGGAGTACAAACATTTCCCCTCTGGCATCCTGTCAGTCACAGCAAATCTGTAAATAAACTGTCAAACTCCATTCCAATCATTCCTGAATCTGCAAGGGAAAAAAGTAGTAAAATTGGTGCAGCTGGTTGTAGTCCCTGTAGAGCAGGGCTGATTTCACAGCTTTAATATGGTTCACTACTTCACAGCAAGTCCGATCTGATATATAGCATGCAGAAATGAGTGACACCTTTGCTAATCATTTTCTTAAACTTATCACATGTGGAGGTAATAACAGATGCAATGACTTTTCAAGGGCACAGACTGGTTAATTTTTCAAAAGCAAATCAACTCAAGTTCTGCAAAATTAAAAATCCACTAAGACATGCTGTCAAGCTATCTAAATTATGGAGAATCACACAAAAAGGGAAAAACAAAGCTCTGGCTGTGAGAAAGACAGTGTTAGACCCTCTTCATATATTGTCATATGCAAAGTAGGAACACAGCAGCTGCAAACAAGCCAAGGATCTACACAGAGATGCTGACTTTAGCAGACACATTAAATAAAATGGGAAACCCTACTTACTAGTACCTAGAACATATTGGCACCCTTGTTCTATAATTCATAATGTACTAAGTAATTCTAAGAGAGCTGGGCGCGAAATTTTCCTGCAAGGTATTTTTTGTTGGGCCACGACAGCTAATCAAGGAGTTTTTCAGGGCCACAGCAGAAAGAAAGATCAGAAAGAAAGCAGATAAACGCTACCACCTCGCTGCCTATGGACTCAGAGTGTAAATTACCCAGCTTAGATCAGGGACAGAACCTGAACTGGGGTCCTGCTTTATCCCACCAAATTTTTCCCACAATATTCTTTCACCATCAGGTTATACAAAGTCACGGTGTCTCCCTGGACCAGTGAATATTTCATAAGAAGCAAAATAGCCCCAAGCAGAAGACAGACCAACTCTAAACCCAACAGCAAAGACGCTGGCTTGATTTACGTCAAATCTGGGTTCAAGACTCATTTCTGTTATCAGGCAGAAGAGGGATCTCAGTCTCCAGAAGGAGATGCATCCTTCATGTTTCTTCACAAAAGTCCCCTGAAATGTGACTTTATTTATGAGACAGTTTGGAAAGCAGTTTTGAAGGCACATTACTTCTTATGAAACAAAAATACAGGTATTTGATTGCCTGTGCCCACTCAGCCTACCTGCTCAGGAAAGCAAACTTTTCATGGGAACAGCTCAATGCATCATTGGAAAAGAAAGAACACTAAGGTCAATATGACTGCAATGAGTTTGAAGGTGAAAAAAAAAAACCCCATCACACACCCCCCTTAATTAGTGTTGCCATACATTCAGATTTCTGCTTTCATGTTTTCTTTTCTGAGCTCAAATTTGACTGGCTGAAGAGAGAATACAAAGCGCATCAAGATTTATCACGTGTGCCCTGGCCTCCTGTGCACTGCAGAGATCTGACGTACAGGAGACATCGTGCTCACCATGCGAAGGCTACATGGCCTATCAGCTACTATTTCCTTCCATGAATTCCCAGAAGGAATGGAAGCCCTACCCCACACCTTCCATTTTAATACTACACAGAAATCCAAACATATTTTTCAGCAGAAGCATCAATTGCTACTCTCCAGAGCTGAGTGTCAACTGGGTTTATCCTTCTCTGCTTCTATACAAGCATCTCATCCAAGGTCCAAATACACCAACCTGACCCTGAAAACTTCAGTGACCCTGGTCTAGACCCCAGTACAGTTGGTGTACAAGGTCCTTAGTGGATGCTTCACCTGAAAATTAACCACAAAAAAGATCTCTCTCGGCCTGAATCTCACTTTCCATATAACAACCAAGTGAGATTGTAATCCCTGTACAATCATAGTCAATTGTGAAAACCTAGTCAATAGTCAATTGTCAATAGTCAAACCATAGTCAATCTGCAGAAAACCCTTAACAGATACCAGTTATAATCACCCTGATTTCAGATGGGAGAAAGAGATGAGGTGAAGATACTCATCTAGATGAGTCAGGACTGCAGACCAAGCCTCCCGAGTGTCAAAGCAGCACCTAAACCACACGACCTTTTCATTGTGAACCACAGCCAAGGCTTTCCTTTAAAATCAATGAGATATCAAATTCCAGCCTGCACACTTCTTTCCATCCAAAAAAAGCAACATTATTTCAATTTCCAATAAGAAAGAAAATGGTTTATTGGATTGTCCTTCCAGTATCTAAAAAAAAAATTACTTTGCATCCAAAAGTTTCAGCCCTACAAAAGTTTGCAGTGAAGTAGAACCCTCTCTGAACAGCACAACACAACAACTCATGACATGAAATGAACCCTACGATAATGGCTGACAAAAAGGGCATTTTAGGTAAAGAGAATGCAATTATCCCAATGGGACCTGCTCTGGGGCACCTGTGTTAACTCCCCTGCCAAAAGTCTCTTGAACTCTCTAATGACTACAAGTGATAAGAAAAGCTATGATGAGAGAAAGTCCATGAGGCTACACCTGCAAAGTGAAATATTTTTTTTACGAGAAATTCTTCAGATACAGGGACGGAAGCAATTAAAACCCAAAAGAAAAATGTGTACTGCTGTCTTTGTTTTCACCCAAGGTGAACTTCCCCTGGAATTGAATCACTGACTCGCTGGGGCAGCTGGCTGATCTCCTGAGCCATGGACAGGAAGAGCTTGTCTGGGAAATCAGCACAAATCTCAGGCTTGTTTGTTTGGAAAGGAGCCCACGTGTAAACACACTCACACACACATACAGACCGTGGTTTATAGCCTAGGACTGCAAACTAACAGGACCTGGTGACAAAGGACCAAAGTTCTTGATCTCATCTTTCCTCAGCCTTTACTGCTAAGATTCTGTTTCAAGAATGCCAGATCCCGAGGTCAGGAGAAAAGTCCAGAGCAGGGAAGACTCACCCACAATGGAACAGACCACACTAGGGAACACTTATAAAAACTGGATAAACAGAAGTCCATGGGACTCATGGGATGCACCCATGAGTGCTGAGGCAGTTGGCTGACATCATAGTGACACCACTTTTCATTATCTTTGAGAGGTCATGGCAATCTGGGGAGGCTCCTGAGAACTGGAGAAAGCAATCGTGCTTATCTTCAACAATGGCAAGGAGGAGGATACTAGGAACTACAGGCCAGTCAGGCTTACCTTGATCTTTGAGAAGATGGAACAAAACCTCCTGGAGACTATTTCCAAACATACAAAGGACAGAAAGGTGTTTGGTATTAGTCAGCACAGTCTTCTAAGATGAGATATTGATTTGGTGGATGAGAAGAAAGCAGTAGATGTTGTTTATCTCAATTTTAGCAAGCCTTTTAACACTATCTCCCACAATACCTTCATTGACAAAATGATGAAGTACAGATACAATATGTGGACAGTGAGGTGGACTGAAAATTGGCTGAACTGCTTAAAGGTTTTGATCAGTGGTACAAAGTCCAGCTGGAGGCAACTCACTAGTGGTGTATCCCAAGGATCAATACTGATCTCAAACTGTTCAATATCAATCACCTGAAAGATGGGACAGAGTGTATCCCTCAGCAAGCAAGCAGATGACACCAAACCAAGAGGAGAACTGATACACAAGAGGGTTGTGATGCCATCAGCAGGACCTCAACAGGCTAGAAGAATGGACAACAGGAACCTCATCAAGATCAATAAATGGAAATGTGAAATCCTGCATCTGGGGAGGAAACATCTCATGTACCAGTACAGGCTGAGGGTTGACTGGCTGGATGCCATCAGCTGGAAAGCAGCTTTGTAGAAAAAGACCTGAGGATCTTGGTCTACAACAAGGTAAACATGGTCCAGCTATTCGTCCTTTCAGCTAAAGAGGAAAACAGCAGCCAGGGTTGCATTAATAAGAACATTACTAGCAGCTTGAGGGAGCACTGCTCAGCACAAGTGATACCCATCAGTAGTACTGTGTCCAGCTCCGGGAAAGAAAGTACAAGACAAACATGGACATACTGGAATGAGGCCAGTGAAGGGCCATGAAGATGATTAAGGGATTGAAACACCTGGCAAACAAGGAAAGGCTGAGAGAGCTGGGACTGTTGAGTCTGCAGAAGAGAAGGCTCACAGGGAATCTTATCAATGTGCATAAATACTTGATGAGGGACAGTAAGACAACACACCCAAATTCTGGTCAGTGCTGTCCACTGACCAAACAAGAGGCAAAGGGCGCAAGTTGAGACACAAAAAATTCCTTTTAAACAAACTTTAAAAAAATAAAATAATAATAAATAACAATCATAACAATAATAATGATAACAATAAAACCCCAAAAAACACATACAGGTGATCAAACACTGCAGCAGGTTTCCCAGAGAGGTTGTGGAACCTCCATCCTTAGAGTTATTCAAAACTCAACTGGATGCACCTGGCCACCTCCTCCAGGTCCAGGTGGCCCTGCTCTGACTAGATGAACTTCAGAGGTCCTTTCCATCCTCATCCATACTGTGACTTTTAACTACTTTTAGTATAACTTAGTACATGCAACTGTAAAAGGTGTAAAATGCCCTGAAAGACTACTTTGCAAAAAATCAACCTAAACTATGTGAGATATTAATTTACAGAGATCTATTTTTCATTGTATGTTACAGCCTGTACAGACAGAAATACTAAACTGCATTTAGTTTAGTTTAGTAAGAATCTACTTTGAAAACTGTGAATTAAATACCTAGGGAGCAAGGAGTCAGAGCAAACCAGAAAACTGGCCACATGCCTGTAATTTAAAGCACATCTTCAGTAGACTTAATGAAATCAGGACAGAACAAGCTCAAGATGACAAAATGACTCAAGAAAGCATTATAAAAGGTAATTTTTTGACTAGTAAGTAATGACACTCTTGAGGACATGACAGTTGTTTTGTGGAGCAAAAAACTGTGAATGTAGCCATCTCTGCTTTGCAGGAGCCTTTGACCCCAAGCAAGCCGGCTGACCTCAACTGGATAGAACCACAGCAATACAGTGCAACTTCACAACTTGTGGCTATCTAGTCCTAAAGACTTCAACAACAAACACACACACTTAAAGCTGAAGACCCCAAAGATGGCTAATTTACAACTACACAATTGAAATATTTTTATCCCTGGCTATAAATACAAGGGACTCTTCATCAAATGGTTAGAGTTGGAAGGGACGTTAAAGATCATTGAGTTCCAACCCCACCACACCTCCCAAGAGACCAGGTAAGTCTTTTCAAGTTCCTCATACATTTTACCAAAAGATGGTACACAACAGTATGGGGGGGTTTAGTGGGGAAAAGGAGGACAGAATACGTATTAGGGACGTTACTAAATAAATCATATAAGGAGAGGCTGAGGGAACTGGGCATGTTTAGTTTGGAGAAGAGGAGGCTAAGGGGAGACCTCATTGCCCTCTACAACTACCTGAAAGGAGGTTGTAGACAAAACCAGAGGAAATCGTCTGAAGTTGCAGTGGGGGAGGTTTAGACTGGATATCAGGAAGAATTACTTTACTGAAAGGGTGGTCAGGCACTGGAACGGCCTGCCCAGGGAGGTGTCTGAGTCACCATCTCTGGAGGTATTTAAGAAACATGTAGATGTGGCACTTCAGGGCATGCTCGAGAGGCCAAGACTGTGGGGTGTGGGTTGTGGTTTTTGTACATGGTTGGACTCAGTGATCTCAAAGGTCCTTTCCAACCATGACAATTCTGTGATTCCATAAATTGATTTTGAGAACCTCCTGATTTTCAAGTGCCTGTCATTTAACATTGTGATAATTCCAGGGAGGAGAGCTGCCCATAACTTTATAAGGACAAAACAAAAGAAAGCACTTGGATACTGCAGAGAAACAGACAGACGGACAGATTTATTTGACGTGCTCTCTGGAAGCCCTGCAGGCTTCATCAGCGGTACTTGTAAGGTCTTTGAAGTGTAGCTGTTGCACAGCTTGTAAGTCCCTTCCTCTGGAGCTAGGGAGCTTGTGGTGTTATAAGCTACTTAAGCTCCTTAGTCTAGATCTAAGCAAACAGCTTGACGCACTTACAAGCTTCACTCCCCCCTATTCTGAAGATGTTAAGCTGCTTAGCTTACTGTCTTCAACTTTCAAATTCCTACAACCAAATCCTACCCGTGCACCACACATCTGCCTTTATTAGCCTGATTCTCCCCTGTGCTGAGGATTCTGAGTGTCTTGTGCCAAGCCAACGGTAGAACAAAATGATCTTTTAGAGCTTAGTCCTTCCAAAGTCATAGCCAATTCCTGAATGCCTATTGCTTTGGCAACTGCCACTATGTATTTTCAGTATCCACAGGCTTACTGCAAATCAAACATTTCATCTATTTAAAAAAAAATCTCTTTCCATCAATGAAGTCTATTAAGTATTATGGTTATGATTTCAAAAAAAATTCCACAGTGGCTTAACTCTCCTCTCAAAAACGTGAGCTTTTCAATTTTGATTCATGAGGAACTACAGAAGCTTTTGGAAGAAAGGCTGCTTACACAGGAAAGATGGTTTTCATCTAAATCAAGCTGGTATTTACAATTAATAGTTACAGGAGAATCTTTGAACTAAGTAGTATAGTAAGGCTGGCACAAATGGACACGACACATTTTCTGCAGCTGAAATCATTAAAACTTTGTATCCATAAATAAAAGATAGGGCAGACATTGATAAATCTGAACAAGAAACCACAAAGAAGAAACAATTCCATTTTAATCATAGCACAAAAAATAAGCTACTGAGCCAAGCATGGAAGTGCTGCTATACTAATACTGGAAATCTAAAAAATAAGACAGAAAACTTTAGAACGCCTAGTTTTCAATGAAAATAATGACAGAAATAGCGTACTGGTGAAAGGCAGACTATCATTACATGCTGTAAAATAAAAGAACAAATTGTATTGCAAAGATATTGGAAAACCACAGTGGTGACTTGCTATATATTGGCATAGTCACATAGGTTTTTATTATAAAAACCTGAAGTCAGAGCAGACAAGTAGTTGTTGCAACGTGTAACATAATCCATATAATTTGAATACCACATCGATATGGGGACTGTACAACAGACCACTTGCCCAGAAAGATGACAGTGACCAAAACACACACAAAGAGATTGGAGAGACTAGCTGGACAGACAATACAGTAACAGTGAGACACTTCATTTATCCTTATATGAGTTAAGGAAAATATCCTACTCACATGTGCTTTATGCAACAACCTCAAGAAGCCTAGGAAAAAAAACAAACAAACAAAACCAAAAGCAAAAGCAGCAGCTCCTGATCTGTCTTATCTTAAGCAGAAAACACTCAAACATACCAGGTCAGAACATTACTACTGAAGAACCACTCTGTAACAGTCACCATGAGGTACTAAGTTGGTGTTGTTCAGCCTAGAGAAGGCTCTGGGGACACCTTATTGAGGGCTTCCAGTACTTAAAGGGGGCTTATAAGAAAGATGGGGACAAACCTTTTAGTAGGGCCTGTTGCAATAGGGCAAAGGGTAATGGTTTTAAACTCAAAGACGGTAGATTCAGACTAGATTTAAGAAAGAATTTTTTTACTCTGAGGGTGGTGAAACCCTGGGCCCAGGCTGTTAGGGAGGTGGTAGATGCCCCATCCTTGGACACGTTTGAGGTCAGGGCTCTGAGCAGCCTGGTCTAGTTGAAGATGTCCCTGCTCATTGCAGGGGGGTTGGACTGTGGACTGGATGACCCTTACAGGTCCCCTCCAACCTAATCTATTCTATTATTCTAGTAAGACAAATTGGCCTATGAAGGGCCAATCAAAAAGAAATAATCAATCCACAGGGCAAATACATAATTTCAGCCAAGTGGAATAACATAAAAAGGAGAAAATACATAAAAAAAATAAGTTAAAGGCAGCAGCCAAAACCCTGGAAAACTCTCAGCCTACACTGAGACTGTTCAAGGGCAATGTAAGAAGATCTTAAATTTGGGATGTGTTGGAGGGCCTGTCCCAGAGTGAGGGTCCAAGAAGGGATGTTTTAGAACAAATCATAGGTTACCCAATGCAAAAGTTAGGTGTAAATAAAGTACCAAATTGCTATAACATTACCTGTGCAAAACACAGCCTCTTACATAAAACTGCCTTAGTACTGGAGGCACATTGGCGACAAACGTGATGACAGTTGCCAAAATGTGCTCGCAGTTGGACATGGGGAGCTTTCAGTAACTGAGATCCACACTCAGCTAATTGCCAAGAAGCACTGCAAAAACAGAACCATGAGATCCTTTGACAAACGTGATTCAATGGGGAAGACAGGGTGCCTTTTGTGAGGGGACAGTCCAGCCAGAGAGATCTGCAAAGGAGTCCCTGACTTGATTGCTTGGCACAATACAGCATAAACATGGATTTCCAACAGGTTTCCTGATGAGGTCCTTTGCCAAGGTTTTTTGTGCAAAGAAGGATGCCACAGGACAAGAATGGACATGGTCTTGTGAATTAATGATCATTTTTATGAAAAGACATGAAACAAACAGTAGGAGCAAGCAAGCAGTTTTCACATTCGCTAGTGAAAGGTGATCAGAAGTACCATGGGAAAGGGCCAAGAATGAAACAGCAGAGCCAAGCCCAAGGAGTTACAGAATTTTCTCATGATAACGACAGGATAAGAAACAAAAAGGCAGATCAACTTCAATGTTGATTAGTACAAACTAGTGTACACGGAAAGAATAGACCTAAATTTGCATACCAAATAGGTTCAGCAGTATAACCTTTTTCATTAAAATATCAGATCAATATGCAAAAACTAAAAAAGGAAGTAAACTATAATTTTTATAAACTGAATAAAACTAGAAACAGTCTTATGCCACCTTTTAAACAAAACAGTCTGACTACTCAGTGCAGTGCGGTTCCTACACATTAAGAACAACATAATGAAAATGGAAACAATATAGAGAACATCACGGCTGATCAAAGGTGTGGGACAGCTTCCAACAAGACATGAGTAAGTCTTGATTACAGTTCTTCAGCCAAGAAAAGAAATGGCTATGGAGAGACCAGGGGAGGGCCAGCAGAGCACCGGCAGCCAAGGAGATGACAAATATGGAATAACTACTCACTGTTTTTCATAGTAGAAAACCCACCAAGGAGCAAATGAAATTATCAGGTGACATGCTCAACAAACAAAACAAAAAAAATAGTGATTTCTCACACAATGCAGAGCTCAGCTGAATTGCTCAGAGCTACAGGATACTATGGGTGCCAAAACCCTACATGCTTTTAAAAAGCAATTAGAGCGGTTCATGGGAAAAACGTCCGTCAACAACTGTTAAATAAGAAAACTGCAGGCTCAGGAAGTTGCTAAACTGCAGACTGGTGGAAGCTGGGAGGATGGAATAGCTATTCAAGACTTGCTTGTGCATTAGAGACCAGCCACTGCTAGAGGAAGAGCCTAGCCTAGCTGGTCCTTTGGCCTGTCTCGGGAGAGCCGTTCTTACCTTCACCAACAGAAGGAAAATATTTCAGCCTTAAGCACCCTTGAAAGAACCTCCCTCGATTTCTCTGCAACTTTTGAATGAAAGCCTGCAAATCAGGTCAAACCAGAGGTCATCCAAAAGTATTTTCAGTGGGGAAGACACACCTCGCGCATTTTTCCTTTCCCTCTCACAGGACACATGAAAGTATTTTACATCGAGTGTTTAAAAGTTCACACAAGTTCAAGCCAATAAATAAGGTATCTTTAAATCTTGCAAACACACTTCTTGTACCAGCTTCAGATTTCCAGCATAACCATACCCCCCCCATACCCAACATGTGTGTTTTTAAAGTTATGAGAAGACAAAAGTCTTACAAACTTAATTATATTTATCATAATTCTGGAGATTGCAACATTCTTGACCTTTTTTTCCACATCCTAATGCAATTTCAAATTAATCTTCTCTATTTAACAGGAGTTATCAAATGCCATATAGCATGCAAACTACACCTTGATTGCTGAGAAAACATCTCCTTGCAGAACGCTATCTAGGCACAGATTTAAGTTCCATTGACCTCACACATAGCTAAGCACTTTCTTGCATCAGGCATTTCTACTCCTGTCACCACCAAGAGTCAAGGGGAGCCAAAAGCCTGTACTTCAACCCTGAGACTTGCAGTCTGTAATACCCTACTCAAAGGCTGACTGGTCAAGATGCTGCTTTGCCTTTTCTTCACTATCATGAAGGGCATAACACAATACAGCTAAAAGAGAAAGCATTTTCTATTTGTCAGAAGTAATTAAACATGTCACTGACTTTCTGTAGAACTCAAGAGCCGTCTGGGAAAAGAGCAGTATGTTTCCACATCCATCTGAGTGACAAGGTCACAGCATCCCTCACTCCTTGGTTGCTTCTCTATCACTGACTCTGTTCATCATGCTGTAAATTAATCCGTAAAAAATTTGGATAGAGTACCTACTGTAATTAGCTCTATCTGTCCAAATAAGGCACAAATAAGGCAAAGCAAGATGGGGTAGCAGCTGAGGGATCCAATTGGCTTGTGGCTGCAGAGTGACAGAACTAGGTCAATACACCAACTTTATTCAGAAGGAGAACAAAATAAAATTAGCCCTGTCTTGTTCCATTTCTGACACAAGGTTTCAAGACCTTCAGTTGCCAAGGGTCCACTAATAAAATGTTTTGTATTTATACTTCTCCCTGTGAAAATTTTCTTTCATATATCAATAGAAACTCTCATCTGTTGATTTATAGACATTATTTCACATTCTTCTGCTGTGCACCTCAGCAAAGAGCACCTTGAGGTGCCTGTGAAGGCTGCCATTAGGTTCCCCTAAAGCCTCCCCTTTTCCAGGCTGAACAAGCCCAGCTCCCCCATCCTCTCCGCTCAGGGCAGTTCCTCCAGCCCCCAAGCATTTTGGTGGCCCTTTCCTGCACTTTACCCTGTTTATCAATGCATTTATTACATTAAGGGGCCCCAAACCAGGCGCCAGATGTGATCTAATGGACCATAATTCACTTCCCTCAATTGCCTGGCTGTGCTCCTGTTGGTACAGCCTGTATGCTGTCAGCCTTCCTTGCTGCAAGGACACGCTGCTGGCTCATTTTTAGCTAGACCTCCTACATCCTTTTCAGCAGAGCTTCCCCCCAGATTCTTATCGATGTTGGGAGTTGATGTGCCCCAGGTGCGAGACTTGACATTTTTCCTTGTTGAATTTGATGAGGCTCCCGACAGACCATTCGTCTGTTTAACATGCAACTTGTGTGATTTATTCAAGTCACAAGCATGAGCTTCTCATCATCATATCAGAGGCTAAGCCTGGAGATAGAGTTGAATGTGTAACACAGGATTAGGTGTACATTGGATGAAGTAGTGTGATGCACAGCTCACCTCTTTGGCCTTTTCTCATTATATCATAAGACCTTTCTCAATGTTTATATTCACAGTGACTAACACACTGGAGGTCTCTCCTCTAATAAGTCTCTGTTCTCAGAAACTTGGCCTAAACCTAAACATGTCCCTCTTTAAGGGATTTCTGCCAGGAATTGCTAAGCACACACTAGGTCACAAATGACACAACTCACTTTCCTTGCTGTCTCTCAGCAGGAGGCTAAAAATTAAAGCCAGGATTTAGGTGTTAGGTGTTAAGCATGCTTCAGAGCATGTTTAAATACAAGTAGCATCACTTGCATCAACAAGTCAATGAGATAACAATGTCTGTATTTAAACCTAGACCCAAAAAAACAGCCAGACTGAAGATAAATCCCACTTCCATAAAAATACATACATTTCCTCCTAAACGTGCTTTCTGAAGAGCTGGGATTGAAAGGCAGGGAAGTTTTCACTGCTGCTGTGTGTGCAGAACGTATTCTGCAACTAAAGAAGCAATTGCAATTTCAACTGTCAATCCTGCAGAAAGTTTCTCCTCTCCTGGCTTTTGCCTTCTAAATTTTCTGCAAAGTTTTCAAGCAGACAGAAGATTGTCAGGACTAGCTCTCTGAATCAGTAATGCCAAGTGAAAGAATACAGAAAACCTATTTTTTCTTTTATGTTTTTTTTTGTAAAGGAGTCTTTAAGACAAACAAAGTTGGAGAAAGGAAGTGCCACTAAACTGACAAGTCAAGGAAGTGCATGTATTATTATTTATGTAAACCCACAGATACTTATAGCTGTGAACCAAGTGAGTCTCAAAGTAAAATAATTTCTGCCACTAAGGTCAAAATAGCAAGACATAAATATAATTTAAACACCAGTTTCAGAAGCTTTAAAGACTGCCTTTTCACTAAAGTAAGTATTCTACAGTAACTTCCCCAGGATTTTTTATTAAAATTATTAATAGTGTTCATAAACTTGCATATTTCCTTTGAATCCCTTGTCAAGACTAACATATTAGACAACTGCTACGCTCGAAACCCAGAAGCACTTGGTCTTTTCATGCATGAGTGGCACTAGGTCAGGAAGAGGTTAATGTGTGGAAACACAAAATGGATTTGGCAAGAAGGAAGAGGAGGAAATGCTGTACTTCAGCTGAAGAATATGACATTTCAGCACATGAGGATACTAAAACACCAGCTATTTTCTTTCTAGGCAACAAGGGAAGCACACTATATGCTCCGTATCTTAGCAAACTGAATGAGCATTACAATTTTAAGAAAACATGGAAGGGAACAAGGGAATAATTTCTCAATACATTGCTGGATTTAGATGAATTGGTATCCACTAAGGATCTGTAAAATGTCCTTTTTATCTCTGAGCTACAAAGCAACTTTAAACATACTGGGAAGGAAACAGTTATTCGCATCCTGTTCCGTAGCTGAACCATGAATCCAGACCCGAGGTGTCAGTTTACCCTTGAGAATCTTTTGTTGCAGTTTAATTTACTTTTCCTCCCATGTAATCCTGGTGTCACCTTACTGTTTAATATTGAAAGTTATTGACAAAGGAAATGCTGATTCATGAAAGTGAGATTTTGCTCTAATGTATTCATGTGAAAACAAACGAGCCTGTACCATTACACGGCTCTTCCTCTTGCTCACATTTCATTCCAGCCCTGACAGAATTTCAGATGGGGAGAGTGAATCCTGCACGAATCCTGCCACAAGCTTTCCCCAGTTGTGGGCCAATGAGCAAATTTGATTTCAAAGAAAAGCTTCCTCCTCAGTGCAATAAGAATTCTCCTTGGAGTGTAAAAGGCCATGACCACTTACAGACAGAGCTGTCTCTGAAATTATGGAGTATGTTTGTCTAGCTTATTTCCAGTTCATGCAGCATGTTCTGCTTCATAGGTTCAGATTCACTGTGGTTTAATCCTGATTAAGATTTGTATTCTAATCCAGCACTACTTATGCTCACTATTCATAACACTATTCTTTCATTGATGCTGGGTTTGACTGCCGGGCCCGGGTGACAGCCTGCAAGCCACTATAGTCCACTGAAACCAGTCTGTTCTGCTCTTATTGTGCAGCATGGTAAAACCTTGAAGTTCACCTTTCCTCCATGCCAGTGTTTCCAGGACTTCCCTGGAGCTGATGACCATTTCACTACTACATGCTGAAAACAACCTTGTTTGCTTCTCCTGGATGCAGAGATCCTTGCTGCTTGCAGGTTGCTGCAGTGCCACATCATCCAAGTTAAGCAGTTAAGCTTAACTTGAGCCACTCAGTTAAGCAACTACAGGATGATGCCATTGCAACACAGTGCTAGATAGCCAGAAGACCATTCTAGAAGTCTAGTTATCCTCTGATCTCAACACAGCAAAAAAGACCCATAAATTTCTAAGAAACACCTGAAAATATCTATATAAGAGCATTTTCAAAAGCCTTCCAGTAAAGCCCAAGCTATATCAGCCTCAAAACCACATGACATCTTCTGCAAGACAAAGATCTCTTTGCAACCCAGAAACTCCTCGTTGACATGTCACCACTGTAAAGGGGCACTGAATAGCTGGCATCACTCCCACCAACAAACCCAGCATAACACACGGTTTTTGAGCTAGAATGGTCTCATTTTTAGTCTAAGCATAGGAGTTTTGATGACCACAGGAATGGAGTAACATGAATAGGCTCCACTGACAGACAAAAGCCTTTTAGGGGGACTTCTTGGTTGGACTAGATTATCTCCAAAGATCCCTTCCAACCCCTACAATTCTGTCATTCTGCGACAATCTGGAGGAATACTCCAAGGATTTGTGCAACGATGGGCATGGGAAGAAAGCATCAAGAAAGGGAAGAAGCATCTTGCTAACCGTATGGTAGCAGTTCCTGAGCAGTCCAACACATGAAAAAAAAGAAACATGGCGATCCCGTGAGGTCTTCATCATGATGTACAGAAGAGGGGATTTTCCATTCATTCCGGTAACAAAACATTACAGTCTCTTTCAGTGCCTTCAGAGAAACATTTTTAATTACTCTAAATGCAGGTTGATCCATAACTCAAAGGAACAGAAAGAACAGGAGGCCAGAGACAGAGAGGGGGAAAGGACTGGTTTCTAATACTTGGAGTAGAATGGACAGAAGTTTCTCTGGGCCAAGGGGCAGAAGGCTGACACTCATGCTTGGTGCTCAGTGTCTTGTCCTGACTGCCACACGCTCCCCCTCTGCAGACATAGACACCACAAAACCCCAGCACTGGAATCCTAGCTCCCAAAGCCCACTAGCACTTCAGAATCATTATGCCAACCACATCAGGGTGAAACAGAAGAGTAGCTACTTCACAGGCTTCCATCACATCAACTACAACAGTTTCTCCTGCCAGGAAAAAGTTAATCATTGACTGAAGCTAAATCAGTTTTACTCACATGGATGATTATGAAGCTACTAGCACTGCTTACCTCATATACTGGGAGAAAAAAATGTGCATACAATGAAACCAAATCAACTGCTGTAAACATCAGCTGTCACCACTGCTGTCAGCATCCCACTTGCATGGATTCCTCACTGAAGCCCAACAGAGCCTTCCAGAAGGTTGTAGAATGGTGATGAGGTCACGTGTTTTCTCTCTGCACCCTACAGTCAATGCAGTAAAACCAGAGCAGAGACAGCTCATCCACTTGTGCTGGATACATGCCTTGACACCGCTAGAATGAACTGAAGTGAGGAGCATGCTGAGCTTAAAGTATTTTATACTACTGTATAAAGTCCTCCCCTACACCAGATCNGAAAGTATTTTATACTACTGTACTGGCAAGCTAAGAACCCTTCAGCAAGGGGTCTCAACAGGACAGGCAAGCTCTTCCACACTATATAATTATACAATTCCTCTAGCAGCTCAAAGAGGAGCTCTGGAAGACACCTGGGAAGCCCTACCATCTTCTCCAGAGCTTTGGAGCACCAGGACTTATGCAGCAGCAAAGGCAGAAAGCAGCCATGGCTTCAGAACATGGTAACATCATAGAATCATTCAGGTTGGAAAAGACCCCTGGGATCATCAAGTCCAATCATCAGACCTGCTCTACAAAGTCCTCCCCTACACCAGATCCCCCAATACCACATCAAAACAACTCTGAAATACATTCAGGGATGGCAATTCAACCACCTCCCTGGGCAGCCCATTCCAGTGTCTGACCACTCCTTCTGTGAAGAATTCTTTCCTAATGTCCAGCCTAAACCTACCCTGATGCAGCTTGTAGCCATTCCCTCTCATTCTATTGCTGATTACCTGTGAGAAGAGACCAGCACCAACCTCTCTACAATGTCCTTTCAAGCAGTTGTAGAGAGCGATAAGGTCTCCCTCAGCCTCCTCTTCCTCTAAACAGTCCCAGCTGCTTCAAATCACTCTTCATAAGATTTGTTCTCCAGACCCTTCACCAGCTTTGTTGCCCTCCTCTGCACTCGCTCCAGCACCTCCAGATCTCTCTTGTGCTGAGGTGCCCAGAACCTGACACAATACTCAAGGTGTGGCCTCACTAGTGCTGAGGACAGGGGAACAATCACCTCCCTACCTCTGCTGGTCACATTATTTCTAATCAAGCCAGGATGCCACTGGCTTTCTTGGCCACCTGGGCACACTGCTGGCTCATATTCAGCTGCTTGTCATGGTGCCTGGCTTGCCCACAGCTGTGCTGGACCATTCACGCGGCAAGGTGTACCCTCAAATACGGTGTCCCCTCTCCACCTGGGACTGTCACAGGGTAGCTACAGGCAGCTTTGGCGGTTAGTTTGCTCAATGTCACCCTCCTGAAAGGCTTCCAAGGAAAACAATAGCTAAAAATTAAAGAGAAGCTTTTACTTTGGCTGTGCACAAGGCGGAAAAGATCAAAATGGCACATAGGTTCTCCCCTTTCCTACCTAGATCTCTACTGATCTGTCAGTTTAGGATAGAGCATTTTATAAAAATATAAACCAAGCGATAAAGAAAAACTTGGCATCATCGAGTTCTGATACTTGAAGACATGCTTCATTTATTTTGGATGTTTTAATCATATAGGGAGATATATTATCTGAAACCAGCATTTTCCTTGCTAGGCACTCATATTTAAAGTTAGTACAGCAGAAGCCAATGAACATTTATTCAGGTGAATTCGTGTATGTAACGGAGTTGCCTTTAGCAACTCTCCCTCTTTTCTGGGCCTCCTGTGACTCTGTTACCTAAAGTTTACATTTCTCTTTCTCTGATGACGCCCACAGCTGGGCAGGATTGTAGAACTTTCAACTCAAAAGCCTTGCAGCCTGCATTACAGGCAGTGCTAACCGCCCAAACAAAGAGGCAAAAGCAGCAAGTTTATTGTAATACTGGCATTTTCTGAGCTCTTATCAAGCAAAGCATTTAATCTAATGTATTACACTTAATGAAGAGTCAGGAACTTGTACTGCAAATAACAGATCAGATATAATTGGAATTTGTTCCACACCACTAGGCTACATATATCAATAAAAACAATAACCACATTGGATTTTGGGCTCACTTCATTTGCATTTCTTAATTTAGTGTTTAACTAATTTAACAATAGTAATGATTTAATTCAAATTAAAATCTAAAGAAAATAAAACAATTTTAAAAAGCCATTAAAGATTTCATTAAGTTCCATCTAAATTAATATTAGCTTTCTTAATATTTTCAGTAAGTTATTTTTTCTCCCACCACTGAAACAAACACGAAGTTTCCTCTGTGCAGCCAAGCTTTAGACAAACCTTGTTAGATTTACTGGTATTATTTCAAGCAATTAATTAATATACATTAGAGTTGTTTAGAGGAAAAGCACAGAAATGGCAGGAAAATGGATGAAGCTGTTTTTAAAGCACTGCATTCAACTTAGATAATTGTTCTGTGAGCCTTTTACGTGGAACTCTTAGGTATACACTAGCCCTTAGACCGTGTTTCCCACACATTGGTGGCGTTGCCCCCAAGCACCAGGTGCACCTGAGTTACACAAGCTGCAATAGTTTCACAAGACATTTGCTGCATCGCCACGTGTAGCAGCCGCTTGCACATGAGTGACTACTCAGACAAAAGAATTCTTTTCAGAAATATGCCAGTTATTATAACTAAAAGGTTTCTGCAAGGCTCCAATCTTGCCTCCCGTCCTCCAAATGATACTAAAAAAAAACCTATTTGTATAAACCAGCATTGCTTGTATCGATATATATATTTACATGTCTATTTATATATTTATTTTTTAAAAAAAATATTTACTTATACTGTGAGTGTGCATAATAAGTCAAACTGAAGCCTCTCTAAACTGGAACCGCTCGCTCTGTCAGTTTAATCCCTTGGCTGAAGTGAAAAAGCAGTTCCTCCTCAGAGGCCTGACCGTTTCACCAGGTAGCTCATTCTCAAGCACATAACAAGGGCTGGAAAGCAAGGTTATAGTCCTGAGCTCTTCTGGTTCTCATGATTAACCCTTATGTTCACGCAAACGGCAAGACTGAAGTCAACCGGAATGCCCTTGCAGTGATTAAACAGGCAAGTAGCAGCCCGGATAAGATGACCTGGACCTTCTGCTCACAGCAGCTACTGTTGGTGAAAGAATTTATTAATACCTTTAAGTAACGAATAAAAAAAGGGACTTTAAAACACAAAAATAAATAACAAGCCACTAGGACCCAAGTACTTGCAATTTACTTAAAAACACAATTCCGTGTTCATCTGCATTTCATTGGGTACCAGGCTTTTATGTTCACAGACAAAATTAGGTATGAAATACAAAGCTTTGTATCACTTTCTCTGCAGCAAAAGCATTCACTTGCAGGTAAACTTAAGTCATTTAACTAGAAGTGCACTTAATTTGAAGAGATTACTCAAGCAGCTCTCCACTTGTACACTTGTATTACCATCATAATTAGAACTACTTCAAAACAACAAAAAGTTCATTTTTGACCAGAATAAACACAGAGGGAAAAGATCCCTTGAGTGAAGAGGGGAATGCTTTTGAAAAATATCCTTTAAAATCCCTCCAGCTGGGACCAGTGATCACCTTCATTCCAGTGCAACTTTCTGGGCTGCTACTACAGAGAATCATAGAGTCATCTGGGTTGGAAGAGTCCCTTGGAATCACTGAGTCCAACCATCAGCCCTACTCTACAAAGTTCTTCCCTACACCAGATCCCTCAAGACCACATCAAAACGACTCAAACACAGTCAGGGATGGTGACTCAACCACCTCCCTGGAGTGGAAGCTAATATACAACATCATTTTATGCTGATTTGTACGTTTTAAGTTGGCCACTGAGAGGACTGAAATACTTTTCGGATTTGTAACAATGATGAGTGCCCTCCAGGAGTGCTTTCCTTAATTATTTCTTGAGACACGTAGATGGAAATTGCTATGTACAGAGAAATATTAACATTTCTGCAATAGATACCAGCAACAGAGAGGACAGGAACCAAGTAACTCAGTCCTGGGAACACAGAGGAGGAAGCCAAGGATGGGCTGGAACTGAGCCCTTAGAAGCCTCTCTTCAGCACATGGATACCTCTAGGAGCCAAAGCTCGTGTTTGAAATGTAACAAAAGCAAAGCTCAAGCTGCTGAAAACAAGATATGAGAACACCCTGAAGAAAGCTATTACTAATGATGAAGTACATCGACTGGACAGGTAAGGACACTGAAACTTTGGCTACGAACTTTAGGCTAGGGAAATCAAACAATCCAAGTCAGGCTTTTTGTCTAGAATAATACTGGCATTTTATACTAATTCCATAATGAATATACATTTTTTAGTGTTGTTACCTTGGATAATATTGTTGCTCTGTAAAAATGAATGCAATATTATGTGCCTGTGCACACCAAACACCTTCTAGTGGAGTTTCTCAAACAGAACATTCTGCGCATTCAAATTCCTGTGCAGCCATTCCTTTCACTTACTGTTACTCCAAAAGTGGAAATACAAAAGCACAAAGATTTTTATTTTAGAAAAATGCTAGCTGACTTCTACAAACAGGGACTAACTAAACATTCACCCTCCAGAACTTCTGAAAACTTCTAATAATTATGCATTTCAGAAGAATCAAGCAAGAGAGGCAGACGAGGAGGTGAAATATTAAGAGTTAAGCCACACTTTAATAATATTTCAGATAAAGACTGACAAGTGCAGTTATCTGCAGTAGAGGTATCCTCTAAAGAACTATTTCATTTTGAGAAACTCTCAAAAGTGAAACCATCATAAACCCACCCCTGGCTTGTACATATATACATACACTTCTATTTTTAATTTCAAATTTCCAGCTTTCAAAAGTTTCTTGAAATTTCCTATTAAGCTATGAATATTTTCAAATGGAAGACAAATACTTTAAAACTAACAGAAGTGGTAAAGAAGTGGCTGTTTTTCAACTCACTCTCTACTTGAGTAGTAATTGGTGTACTCAGCAGGTACTCCTAAGTTTAGTTTTACTTAAGGCTGTCTGATGCTGTACAATCACTGTAAGTGCAGTTGGAAAAAGACAATTTCCAATTCAAGCATACTTTTTCTTGGTGTTCTTTCCTCCATTCTTTAGATTTTTCCCACTAGGAAAAGTGCAGCATTGATGAGCTGAAAGCCACTGTAAGAGACTGTCAAGTCCAGCTTTTAGAAGATCAAAGAGAAAAATGATAACACTGCCCAGATGCTGGGACCAGGAATTTCATGTCATCTACCGTATCATTAAGAGACTTAATGCTGTGGATGCTCTAATCTCACTCTTCCATACGTACGATTTTTCTGCTTCAGGTCAGTCCTGTCACCGATTCCAAATTCCAGCTTCCAAGTGCAAAGCTAAAAGATTTCTGTTTTTCTTAAAAGATTTCTTAACTTGAACATGTAAACTCTCTTTCTAAGCACCCACTGCACTTGAAGCTTATTCTTCATGAACTTCCCATCCTTTGCCACCCTTTGCGCTTGGACTAAACTGACATTGGGAAAGCCTTGGGGCTGAGACCTGTCATTTTACGTGCAAGCATGCATACCTTCACTAGTGCAGAAATTGGACACACCACATAAAGGCTAAATAACATTAAAGGCGGAAAAAGGATACTCTTCATGTGTGCTCTTGAAATACAGGGGCCAGAAATAATTAAAGAAAGAAAAAAAAGCAGCCACCTGCCCAAATTAATTCTTTCATGTCTGAAGAGAATTAAAGTTATACAAGTAGACTGCAAAATTCCACTTGTCCACAGATGTGTGAACTTCTACTTGTTTTTTATTTAAACATAAAACATGGAGGGTAGACGGCACCACCATCTTTTAAACTCTTTTAAATCTTTCGAACTAAGGCAAACCTGTCTCGCTTCATCTCACACAACAAACACAATCACAGGTAAAAAATCCCCAAACTTTTATAATAAAATAATAAAACATTGTAGGTGCAAGCAGCAAATCCAGTAGGTAGGGAAAGAATGACAGTAGGTAGGGAAAGAAGATCCAGTAGAACTCCTGTTAACACTGAGAAACCTTAAGTGTGGGTTGATGCAGCTGAAAACATTGAGGCACTTGGTGCTCAGAACTGAGTGAGATGTGGATGAGAAGCTGAATCACCTTAACCAGAGAAAAGGAAAGACAACTGGAGAGACCAGGGGATACTGGGAGAGCTGATTAGAGTTCACCAACAGGACTGTCACACTTGTACAACAAAAATGAAAGTACAGAAAGACACAAGAAGAAAGATTTAAAATAATAACTATAACAGTTGACTATGTATCAACTGAGGTAAATGTAGTATTTTCCAAGCAGAATGATCATCAAAGCAGAGCACCATTTACACTGATACCAGCAGCAGCTCCTGGTGTGATTAATACGCAGCAATGCATATACAGCTGTGAAGCAGACGAGCTTCCTAGCAATGGCATCTCTTACTGATTCCCATGGGTGTGGGACAAAATGAACCACAGTGATCCTATCAACTCACCCTTCTATGACATAAATGGTCTCTTTGGACCAGACCACCTATTTTCAACAAAAAAACCCCAAACATCTTGTTCACAGGACTACCAGTGCTAAAGACTTCACTACATCACCGTCAATTGCTGCACTGTTTGATTTCAGTTTCTGTTTAAAATATGCAACTTGCTTGTTATTTGAGGTTTGGCCACTCAACATCCACTTATTGAACCACGTTTCTGCCTGTAAGGCTCAAGACTTCTATACTATCAAGTTTCCTTTCTGCAAGAAGGTACTTACAGACTGCAATCATGTCATCTCCTTGCTAATCTAAATGGATTTAAAACTATAGATCAGTCTCAAAAAAACGTGATAAATGGAGATTTATTAGATGACCCAACTGATCTTCAAGTCCCCAGCTTCTGGAGATCCATGAAACTCTAACAAAACCAGCCAGCTGATAGCTTGACTATTTTTTTGAATACTGCTTGAAACTACATCCACTGAAACAGTCATAAACAATCTCTCCCAACATCAGGGCACAGGAATTGAACCATTTACATACTTGGTCTTTTGCTGACCAAACATTAAAAGCGATTGTTCAAACAATGACAACATTTTATCATTGTGTCAGGAAAGAAAGACAGATAGTACCCCTTCCAATCTTTTTATTAACTCTTCAGGTTTTCTGTCTTCATTGTGCTTCCTGTGTATGTATAACAACAGTAAAACAAAATAAAAGCAAGACAATAGGCACTGCATGAAAAATCCTAGAGCACGTAAGCAGCTTCCTTATAGCACATTAGGTCATTTCCTTCAGAGACATTTTATCTAACCCTTTTAAAAATTAGTTAAACTAATACTGTACTCTCCCGAGCCAAGCAATAATAAAAAGCCATTTTTGTAAAACACTTGGTCAGGGAATTGGTAATGAGCTAACCCACCTTTCCCTCCAGATCACTGGCTTAAAACCAAGCCCTGCTTGATTGTGCCTAGAAGGCTCTGCTACGTGATGCTCTGTGGGAAATAAGAGGGGATACCGTCAAGTTCTTGGCATAGCAGTGCCCGCCTCGCACTGGCACTCTTATCAGCCAGCAGTTTCATCAGAAAACACAAATATCCTCTGCAGCAGAATCACAGGTTTATCTGGGAGGAAGATCCTGCCTTTGATGAATTTTGAAAGTACTTCTTGAGCCAACGCTACGCCCTCAAAAAATATAGGCTCGAGATCTAACGACAAGGGTGGTATTTATGGTCTGTTTGTACCACGTACTGAGCCGTACGCTCTGCCCCATCCCTATTCATGTATGTTCCGATCGGACCGTTACCATCGTTCACTGCTATTTTAAACAGCCCTCCCAATCAAGGGCACTGTCTTCTATTTTTATGCTGTTTTCACTCACTTGCTGGAGCAAAAGGCCTCTAACAAAGCTGTCCCCCTCATGCTGCTGAAATACCATCAGCACTTTTAGCAGCAAACAGCAAGAGACAAGCACGAAGCCAACACAACATTTCAGTATTGATTTCTCTAAGAAATCTAAATCCCACAGGGCATAAACATCAATTTAATCTGTATGCAACTACAAAATGGCCTCATCGCAGCGTTCCTCGTTTCAGCCAAAACACTGCTACAACTACAGTGGAAACACACTTTGCCCTGAAGGCAAAAGCAAGGAACAGAACAAGAACCCCAAAATTCCTGATAATCTGTCAGAGTTTTGGAGATTACAGTCGCAAAAGACAGTCAAAGACAACCAACCAGCAGAAAAACCTATCTCACAGCCTGACATAAAGCCATCCCCAGAGTGTCCCAGTGACATCTAGCTTTGCCAAACAGGAGAGCCACTGCATCCTCCGATGGACCAACACTTTGCCGTGAAGTGAGAGCCTTGTGCCTCAAGACGACGTGAACAATGAAGCACAACTGCTCCGTGTTATACTAATTGATATTTTCTAAGCTCCCCGCGCTCCATTAGACTACCTTCCCTGTGGACAAGCAGCCACACATTGTTATTACATTCAACGAGCTGAAAAAGAGCACCAGAAGAAAACACCACCTGAAGAAAAAAGGAAATTTGGCACCTTGGAGTTTGCCCTCATGTAATCTTAGACTGAGTTCTTCAGAAAGTCTACGTTCCCACTCCAACCACTAAGAAGTCAGGCCCACCACACTCTGACATTTCCCTCTTCCCCCCCTAGCACCGCAGGACTTCTGTTTTGTTTAAGAATGCATCCCTGTTGTACATCAAATCCGAAAGATGTACTTTCACACATTTGAAATACCAGTAGCACATAGCACTTAAGGAAAGGAAAAAAGTTCATTCTTACACCAGTGCAAAGCCATTGCCACATCTGTATCACCCCAGCCAGTATTTAAGCACCAAGTACAGTCAGTAGAATCCAGGGCACTTTTTGGAAGTGATGGATTTATGGATGTAAGAAACTGTAAATTACACAATAAACATGGGCACAAGATTTTATGGACAAAGCTTGTGTTTGTAAAATGGGGCACCTTCTATCCCTCTCCCCCTGATAATGACAGTTGAGCGGCAGAATCAGGTTCCTAAAAGGTACGAATGTGGCAGAAACAGCACATCAGGCAACTGCAGTACTATGAACCCGCTGCTGACAGGCACAACACCACGAAGGCAGAAAGCCCTGTCCAAAGCCAACAGCTTCAACACAGACCCCACCCCAGATAATCAACCTACCTACAAGACAGGATTTACTAATTGCTGCTGCAGTGCCACAAAAGCTTATTTAACACAACGCTAGCACACACCTGACCCAGTATGTTTAAGCTCAGTGCTCAGATTACCATTGACATGGAGCTTTCAACACCAAAGACCTGTCCATCATTTGAATATCTATTGACTTCTCAAACCAGGCCATGACTACGTGCGGTTTCAACAGCAGAACCCCTACCTACGTGCTGTTTTCCTTCAGCATACATAACATACACCATGGCAATATTTCACCCATCAGTGGGCAGGGGGGGCAGATTTTGCCCCCAAGAATAATCAGTATTGTAGATCTTCACTGTGACAGCTTCTCTAGGTTCAAGCAAGGAGCATTGCAACACTCGCCAGTCAGTCTCAATATGAGTTTTAGGATTGCTTGGTCAGGAACAGAAGCAACTCTGAAGTGCTCATCAAGATTATTAAAGTATACACTGGCAAATCAGTCTGAACCACTGACAGCTTTATAGCTGCTGCGATCACCTGTGTCACAGAGCTGCAGAGACTGGCATTTCTCTATAAAGTTGACATGGGTTTGACTCCTGAGTCCCCAAACCATGAAGCTGGCACGTCTGTATGACCAGCCTCTGAACTCCAGCTGTACGTTTAGCTTTCAAAAGGGGATGGCTGCAAGCAGAAAAGGGAAGTGACAAAACAGAAGGTGTTTATGATACAATCAAAATCCAGGAAAATAAAAAAGGCAGAACAGCAAACCTTCAGCTTATCTACATGAATCTCTGAATCGGAGGATGTAAACAACAGAGATAGACCAAACTTCATTTGTTTGTTTCAAGATCACAACGCTCTATCAACCCCTTAAGCACAGAAGCAAAACAGGATACAGGGTGTTACTGAATGATTTCCCCTGAAATCTGATTGAGAAAGATTAGAGCAATTAGAACAGAGTGACATACACTTTTAAAACCCTTAAATCACAATTAATGTAAGGTTCAAATTTTCTCCTAAGGATCATCTGGTGACTCCGTGCCATTTTCAGCACAAGGCTGACACACACAGCTCAGCCTCAAAGGGAAAGAAGTCATGATACAGAATCCCCTGCCCCCTACTGGCACACGAGCCACACTGAAACCTGTGCACAAGCACAACCAGAAGCTGAAGAGCTGTTTTAAGGGATATATATATTTCTATTAAAAAACTATTATTTGTAATTTATATAAAATCTATGATGTACCAGACACATCAAACTGGGAACAAACCCTCAGATATAAAACACGCTTTCGGCATCACTGCACTTCTTGCTGCAGCACTAGACAGACCAAGGATTCAAAATGCTACTCCTAGCAAGATAATATATTCATTAACCGAAAGTAAATTCTAAGGGATTATCTAAAGTTTGTCATGTTTGCAGTGCATAGCCAAGAACTCTGTATATGACAGATATTTCTTGTTACAAAATTCTCTTCCACGTACGCTGCTGCTTTTCAGATTCCAGTCATCCAAACTGCCTTTGGCCCAAGAACAGAGAGGCAGGTTCACGACTCTGCCAAAATGATTTTCCAGTGCTTTGGTGCCAGAGCTAGGAAAATTCTTAGCCAGGTTTCTGACTCGTCTGCACCGCTGAGATGGCATCACACAAAACCTCAGGACACCGCAGCAAAGCGTTTGTTGTCACTGACCACCGCTTCCCTATCTGTTACGGGTCAATTTAATAAGCATCAAATAACTTTCCAGATCTTGTAAGCAGATATTACTGCATTCTGCCATTGGTGCAAACAGCAACAACAAAAAAAGCCAAGATTTACGCTGCTGTGATTGTATTTCTGAATCTAAGTCAGCTTGATTCCTGGAAAAATCAAAGTAAATTCCCCGTGTAGACAAGGCATAAAAGGAGTTGAATAAACTCAGGGGTCCTGACTGTATATTTCATCCAAAAGATAAATAAGCTTTTAAATCACATTAAAAAAAATAAAATAATAAAAAAGCAAACAAACGGAAAAAAGGCAGCCTGAAAACCAGCATCTATTAAGCAAGAGAAAGTCTGGCAATGCCAAAGTAATTCCCACAATGCTCATCCATACCCTGAAACACATTCAGAACACACCCTGCTTTCAGAGCTGTCACACAACAAATGCAGATGCAAGCCTGCCACCACCACACAAATAACAGAATGTGACATTGAAATAATACCACTAAGGAAAAGGGGGAGATGCATACAGCCTACACTATGTACAGCAGCTCTTTTTTAAAGCAACTCATCTGTTAGTTACCAAATAGCTAAAAGACCCTTGGGATGCAACAAAACAAAAGC
Source organism: Jacana jacana (assembly GCA_013400555.1). Classification (NCBI taxonomy): domain Eukaryota; kingdom Metazoa; phylum Chordata; class Aves; order Charadriiformes; family Jacanidae; genus Jacana; species Jacana jacana. The sequence continues at coordinate 397,441 of VZTM01037990.1, forward strand.
ATACAAGGTTCCAAGGAATCTACAGGAACACAATGCAATCACGCCCATCTCCTTTCTACCGTACGTAGGCCTCTATAGCATTAAAAAAAGGGAAAAACAAGAAGAGTTTTTAAGCCACATCCTAAAACTAGTTTGGTTTTTCCCTGTCCTACTTAGCCTAAATGTATTTACATCTAATTTCTACCCATTTCTTTCTGTGTCAAAGTTGCCTGATATCTTAAATAGTTCTCCTTGCACTCTTAACGTTTGTCTAACCTCTGACATTTACAGAGTGCAAAAGTATCCTCTTCAGCCATGAGATTTCTGGGCTATTTCAGCCAAGGCTTTGGTGCAGCAAAATCTAAGAATGAAGTATAAACAGGTATTTTAAACACAATCTGTGTGGATCTCTCCCTGTCTCCATAAATAACCTCCCCAAATAAATACAGTTTCTAGTAAATAAGAAAATATATTACAGGAAAACCTTTCCACCGTAAATTTATGAGGTAGTGCTGCCAAGCCCTGTGATTTGTTCCAGAACCTCTATATTTTCTCAACTTTCAGCTCCTAGAGTTTTCTCTTAAAAAATAATAAAAAAAATCCATCCTTCATAATGACTGATAAAAGCCTGGAGGTAGGAGTCAAGCAACAGCTTCTAAAGGAGGAGGTCAGCGTTGGCTTGCAAAGGAGGAGGTCAGGATGTAGATAAAAATCATATTATTTTGAAAAATAAAACATTGGTTAAAAACCCTCAAGATGAGTTAATTCAGTATTTAAAATGCCACTGGCTGATACACTGACAGAAAACACCAATAAAACATCTCACCAACTTGCCTGTATTCCTTTTGTAGAATTGCAAAACTAGCGATGATCTGATCCCACTTCTATAGGTAAAATAATGGCTGATATTGTTGTTCCTATGTGTTAAAAAAAAAACCCTATTCCTATTATAAATTCTAGGGAGCAGGATCTTCTACATCATGAGACAGGGAAAGGGCTTCTGCTTTATTAACAGAAAACTGAGGTGAAGAGCTAGGTGATCAGCTTATGGCAGATCCAGGAACTGAACATAGATTTCAGATTTTCTGAGTTACGGTCTTGTGCTTTAGACAGAAGGCTGGTCTTTTTTTCACTTAACAAGCTATCGAAGCCCAAACTCTTATTTAAAAATTGACAATGCAGCTCAGTAACAATGAAACAGCAAGAACACTTGAAAAAGAAGTCATCCTAAAGTTAAACCATTGGAGCTGCTAAAGTTAACATCTGCAAACTTGCCCCCAACACACCATCAAATTTTTTCCAGGGGCCGAATTTAGAATTCATACCAGTTTCTCTATCTGTCAGGCAGGACAAGAATCACAATACCGACATTACTATCAGGACTCCTGTCTTTGTGATTGATCTCTCATGCCATTAGTTCTGCAACTTTTTCATTGTACTTACTGACTTTATACCCCAGCTTTTCAGCATGGATCCTCTTGGCCATGAACTGCCCTTCAATCAACGCGCGTATTTCCACCTCCTTTGGAAAGTCTGAAACCTGTACCAAAGAGGGAATGCATTACGTTAACAAGCACCTTACCCAATAGAATCATAGAATCATTCAGGTTGGAAGAGACCCCTGGGATCATCAAGTCCAACCATCAGCCCTACTCTACAAGTTCTCCCTTACACCAGATCCCTCAACACCACATCTAATCTACTCTTAAACACAGTCAGGGAGGGTGACTCCACCACCTCCCTGGGCAGCTGATTCTACTGACTGACCACTCTTTCTGTGAAAAACTTTTTCCTAATGTCAAGTTCAAACCTACCCTGCTGCAGCTTGCAGCCATTCCCTCTTGTTCTGTCATTAATTGCCCATGAAAAGAGACCAGCACCAACCTCTCTACAACGTGCTTTCAAGCAGTTGTAGAGAGGGATGAGGTCTCCCCTCAGCCTCCTCTTCCTCTAAACAGTCCCAACTCCCTCAATCGATCCTCATAAGCCTTNAGATTAACACTCGCACCCAACTTGGTGTCATCTGCAAACTTACTAATAGTGTTTTCTATATCCCTATCAACATCATCAATGAAGATATTGAAAAGGAAAGGCCCCAATACTGAGCCCTAAGGAACAACAGATAATGCTGAGCTCAAGACCAGTTGAAAAACGCAAGATGGATTTACAGTTGATTATCCTTGTTTTCACCCTGAAGTCTATTTGCAACTAGGCTCAGTTCCTCACTCATCCACACAAGATGGGCCTGAAGACCCCGACAGACAACGCAACCCATAACCTCCATGCTGTTGGCAAATCCATCAAACTTGAAATCAGTGCATGAGATGGGACAATGACTTGCACAACATGTAAACTCTATGCATTTCTCAGCGCCAAAGGTTCCTTAAGAATCAATGTCAAAAATATAAGACTAAAGCACATAAATAAAATTCAGATGCATTAAACAACATCACAATAGTTTAAATCTATATCTGTTTGCACAAAAGTGAAACTATGTAATCTTTTTATTAATTTATCTATATGACATTGTTCTGTCTTTTGTCAACCAAAATATAAGAAAGGCAAAAGAAGCAGGAAAATATTGAACTACAAACAAAGAATCTTTCAGAAAAAGTTGAGTTTTTCCATGTGCTACAGTAAGTGCCTACATATATCTAGTATAACAGCTAGAAGTGATTAAGGATTTATTTAAACAGCAAGCCATTTAAGAGACTAGAGCTACACTGCAAACACAAGATAGTATCAATCTCTGTTCACCCAGGTGAGGTCTAATCGACTGGGAGTCATGATTGATCAAAGACATCTGTTGAGTTTCAGTACCACCCAGGAAGCCGGATATTTAAACAACAGCCATTCCTCAGAAGGAATTTTAAAAAGGAAAAAGATAAAAAGAACTTTTCTTTCCATAACATAATTTTAATTCCAATTGGACTTGAGCCTGTGTTTACTTACATGCCACTATGTAGCTTGTGGGTTACTCTGAGATATGGAGGACAGCAAAACAAGGTCTTTACATACATATTTGAGCAAGATAAAAGACAACATTTTATAGGCCAAAGTTTCAACACATCCTTGTCTCTGTGTCTGAAACTTAGAAGATGGAGATCAAGTCATGTAAGTGTCCTAAACTCTCAGTAAACTTAAAGTTAATCCTGTTTCAAAGTTAGTGTTGATTTCAGTAAATCCACATTTTCCAGCAAAGGAAATATTTCCTCAGATTCAGTTCCAGTTCAGACTTTGCACTGTAGATACTCTCAAGCTCCAAACCAAATACTTCCCTATAAAAGTCATTGCAAGGACCTGAATCAATAAATGAAACTTGAAAGTGAGTATCACTGACAGAAAAAAAAAAAAAAAAGAAAAAGAAAGACAGTGGTAAAGATTTCAAGGTTTGAGGCACTAACTACAATACATTAACTAAATTATTACTACCTTTTGGTTGTCTCTGTTGAATCTGTGAATCCCAACTGCTTCAGGAGTAATTTCCATCACATCAAAGTAGAAACCTGCATTAAGGAACATTAAAGACCGTCATGTTTGCTCCCAGCCCAAAGTCTTATTTCAGCACACAGCTAAAATGATAATAAATGTTTATCATGTATTTGGAAAGACATTTGAGTCACCACACAGCCTGTTCCTTAACTAATTTCAGTCCAGACATTTATCGAATTCAACTGCTTCCAGTTTACAAAACCGGGGATCTTAAGCATGTCTGGCTCGAGGCATCCAAACAACAGAATAAACAACAACCCTACAAGGAGAAAAAAAAAAGAAGGCAGACATCCACCAGAACACACACGTGCAAGTAACATAGATAACACATAACACATCTTAGAAATAGTTTTAGTTGGTCATATGCAAGGATGAAAGAAAACAAAAAAAGTTAGTAAAGAAGAGTACAGAAATAGCGGAACCCTTCATGCACCGGGTTAGATACCACGAGCTTATTAGGGAACACCAGATATTTTAAGTCGTGAAGCAGAGCTGGTCTCTGAATAGTTTTGATGAGATCTGAGGAAATGCAGTCACGCTTTGTAGACAGCTTGGTAAAAAGCATGAAAAAGATCTCTTCTGTGTGGATGGCAAGAAGGGTTGGTCAGAAAAGATATTCAAGAAAGGAGACCAAAAAAAAAGAAAATGAGGACAGAAAAACTGAACAGAATAGCTAAGAAACTAAGGTGAGTTTCTAAGGTTCAGACCTTGGAATAGGAGTATGCTGCCCTAGCAGTGCTATGATTATTAGCCAAAAAAAAAACCCAAAAATAGTACTGTGCTTTAGCACGCACAACCTTTTTGGTAAAATATTCTGAAAAGTTGCCATTAAGCAACAGTGTGGGTTAGAGATCTTGTAGGCCCTGCAAGACACCCAAGTACGTCCCCAAAGTTTCCTTTCACCTCCAGCTGCCACCTTGAATCTGGCACAAGAGGTCTTGAAGTACATTTGTTGGTTTTATTAGCCTTCTCAGATCCAACAGGACCTTCTTCTGTTCCACCACCCCCTCCTTCCCGGTTTGCCACCCCCACTATACTCATTATCCCATCCTCACCCCAGCAGCTGCCTGTCCCCATCTCCACACCTCTGCAGGAGCATCTTCTCACACAACAGGGAAGGCAGGCAGTAAGTGATAAAAAGGAGGGCGCGTGACCAGTTCCCCTGCTCTGCTTCTCTAAGATTATGGAGATTACTGTATTTTCACATGTATGCCCAGCAGTTATTGAGCATGACTTTCACAAAACACCCATTTTATAGTGGGTTGAGATATCCGAGTGAATGTATTGCCATATAAAAGTGTCAATCCCAAAACTGTTGAAGATTAAGAAAAAAAATAATCTGGGGCTACTTAATCCACTTGGTTTGAGTCTTCAGAAAAAGAAAACTTTAATGAAAGCCTCCTTCAGAAATTACTAGTTTTAAACATTATAAAGCTAAAATGCTACTAACACCCTTTCAATGTCCAGAAGGGCTCCATAAACATCATTTTCTTATTTAGTGAATATTGAAAGAAAACACTACTATGGCAGCCTGCCAACAGAGCACTTCTAGGTACACAATTAAGAATTTCCCTTGCTCTAGTTAATTCTTAGCCTTTATCATGACCCAAGTAAAATGTAGATATACCTTCTACTCAAGTGTGTGTCTAAGCAAACCCAGCCCTGCTAAGGCTCATACCCAAGTTTCCATTGTTTCCAGCAGCAGAAGATGATAAGGCTTTGGAGAATTCATCCCAGGAGCCCGAAGCACACTCATCTCTGATCCTCTCTCTCATCAGAGAGCCGTTCTTAAAACTGAAACACAGAACCATATCATACACATTTTTCAAAACATTTGGCGCTAGATTTTTACAGGATTTTTAAAATTTGTTGGTTTACTCAACATTGGTGTTTATTGTATCAGCTGAATACAGCTGGGCAAGCTAAAAGGTACAATCATTTCTTTGTTATGGAAAGAGATGGAGAGGGAGAAAGCTAGATAAGAGGAAAAAGGTATTACAGGATGCGTAGAGGAATGCAGCACAGAGATGCCAGTACACATCTCTCCAATGAATCAGCTCAGATCTAGGCTGGCAGGCCACACTAAACCCAGGCCACCTCTGAAACAGCTAAGACATCTCCTCAGAGAAGTACTTGGAGATGACTCAGCAAGGAAGTGCAAGAGTGTCTCTACATTGCATTTAGCATATCAGGAGCATGGTACCAGCATGGAACCAGCTTGGGTCCAGTAAGACTCATGAGGTCTAGCGCTGTGCCACAATCTGTGAAAGGAAAGCACCGCAACAGCATCTGCATGGTTCTCATCCAGAGCCAGTAAACCACGCTGCAAAGTCACACACAGAGTCACACAGAATTGTTACAGTTGGAAAGGACCTCCAAGATCACCAAGTCCAACCATACACAACAACACAACCCCCTTCCTACAATCTCAGCCACCAGACCATGCCCTGAAGTGCCACATCTACACATTTCTTAAATACCTCCAGGGATGATGACTCAACCACCTCCCTGGGCAGGCTGCTCCAGTGCCTGACCACTCTTTCAGTAAAGTAATTCTTCCTATCATCCACTGTAAACCTCCCCCACTGCAACTTCAGACCATGTCCTCTGGTTCTGTCATTATTCATTGGTGACAAGAGGCCAACACTCACCTCTCTACAGCCTCCTTTCAGGTAGTTGTAAAGGGCAATGAGGTCTTCCCTCAACCTCCTCTTCTCCAAAGTAAACATGCCCAGTTCCCTCAGTTTCTCCTCGTATGACCACTCTAGACCCTTCACAAGCTTGGTAGCTCTCCTCTAGACATGTTCCAACACTTAACATCCTTCTTTTAGCAAGGGGCCCAGAACTGAACAGAGTATTCCATATGTATCTGTTCAGTGTTCATGGTCTTTGCACCCTTCATGCATTCACTCTTTTGTCTCTTCTGTGAGCATAACACTGCCACGACATACTGGAATGTTGGACTCAGACTCAGGGGAAAACGGCCTGAATACTCTCCAGCGCAGAGTTATTAGAGCAACTCAGCAAGAAAGGCATGGGAATGTCCAGAAATAGGGCAAAGAAATTACTGAACTTACTCAGTAGTAGCAGCTGAAGTTACTCAAGTTTTCTGTACAAATCCGCTGCCTGGCAGCTCAGGCACTTTTTCTACTAACCCAGGTACGTTCCCTATTAAACTCCATTATTTTATTTTAAAAGGGGTATCAGTGTAAAAGAGGCAGTGACAGGATAGAAATGGCAAGACAGAGGGAACAGGAACTTTTTATATCTGCGTGGCTTATATATCTTATATCTTCTATATCTTCTCTTCTGAAAGGCAGGTTTGGCCTTCTGCACACACTAACCAGCAGCAAAAGTGGCAGTTCAAGAGGTATTTAGAGAATGCCTCGACATCTCCTTTTCTATTACAAACAGTTTGTTTATACAGTTCTTTCACACAGCAACAGTGGGAAAAACGTTGGGGAAAATGAGAAAGTGGAATGCAAAACTTTCTTTCAAAAAAAAAAAAAAGAAGGAAATAAAAGAGTGTAACTACTGGGAAATCGGACTATGAACTCAGTAACTTGCAATTTACATGCTTTTGAACTCAACTTCACAAACACTGTTCCCACTGTCATCTACAGCACCCTATTACTGTACAGGTAAGACTTGACACTGCAGTTACAGGTCAGTTTTGAGCTTTGCTAAAGGTTTGAGTTAGAAGCACCTACAATCCAGAGGATTTAGACACAAAATTCAGCTGCATATTGCTTGTAAATATTTGCCTAAACACTATGACTCATTTTGGAAGTTTTCCCCCTGAATACAGCAGCTCAGTGAGGGAAAACATAGCTTCAGGCCATCTTCCCACCTACTTGGTTGGTGAGGGGCCAAACGATTCCCAAATCACACAAGCCAAAAGCTACCACGAGGACCATTCTCTCAGCTGGGCTTCCCGAGATCTCAGTATTTTCCACGTGCACAGCCTAGTATGTCCCTGGACAGCACTGATTAGAGTCCTCCATGAAAAGGGAATCTTCATCTACCCCATTATGTCCCCTCTGGACCACCAGCAGAGCACAGAAGTTATAGAACTTGGTCAAGCTTCTGACATTTCACATTATTATATTTCAGAAGACTGTTATTCCTGTACATGAAATGTGCTACCTTGAATTCAGAGTGAACTGGCTCTACGTATACGTAAAAAATAATTTCAGCTTTTTATTACCATGGGAATTTATCCTCCACAACTCTGCAATTCCAGTTACTGAGATTAAACAATAGGAATGCTGTAACTTCAAGGCAAATGTTTCGGCACTAGATTAGATTGCCATGCACTGCACAGAACGCTGAATGTTCTATTCATTATCATTTTGAAAAAGAAGTAAAAAAAAAAAAAAGGGAAAGAAATAAATCTCATTTATCTCAGATGTACAAAATAAAAAGTGATATTACCATAAGAGTGCCATATAGGTTCGAGAATCAACAGGATTGCAGAGGATATGACCTTCTAAGGCAGGAGTTGGTTCTTGGATCCACAGAAACAATGTGTCACTTGTGCCAAGGCTAATCTGGAGGGGTTAAAAAAAAAATAAATAATAATATAATTGAAGCATTATCACAATGTGCATGGAAAGCAATACAGAAATTAAATTAAAACCATTTGTTATTGCCACTAATTGTCTTTAAATTACACATTAAGTCAATTGGATTCATCTTGAAGCTAGCTCTGACTTAGGTTGTCACTCCAGTGAAATGCATACTAGATGGAGTCATAGGGTTTAATGTCTGGAGCATTAGTTAAAGACAGTCACAAGAGTTTATTTAAAATCTTTCAGGCAGCTTACAGATTGATAGAAATAAAACAGCATGAATCCAATATACAGAAAATCAACACTAGCAGATAAACCTAACTGCTAACCTACAGCTATTTTACATTTCATGTATTTAATTTATTTGGGAATACAGACAGTTTCTGGGAGTACATTTTGACTTACTGCAATATCTCCTTCTTGAAGTCTCATCCCTGCCAAAGATGCTGAAAGAAGAGTCAGAATACCACATAAAAAGTTACTCTTTTGACTCAACTATTGCATGTTGCATGAAACATCATTATACATCACATTCACCACCTCAAAGTACAATATAAATGGCAAATACACTCTTGGTGGCCTTGGCCTATAGACTGTAAAAGATGGGCAAAATGGTTGAAGGAGTGATTTTTAACAAAATAAAATGCTCAAGGCAAAAGACTATGGAACTACATGATTCTCTAATATCTACAGTGGACCCTTACTTAACAACACACTTCAAAGAAGAAACACTCCCACTTACATCAGGTTACTCATATTTATTGGATTTAATCTACAGGAGAAAAAATGGAATTTTGGGAAATACAAATTTTGACCATCTCGCAGAATATGAATGAAAAATAAACCAAGATGAAGTCTCTATCTTGATTCAAACCTGCATATGCCTGTTATATAGGTAAGTATTTTATTTCCACAGTCTTGAGAAACAGACTTGCTCTACACTGAAACAGTCTCTAGGATTCAAAAAATTGACCTTAAATTCACACTTTTCTCTTACACTGAGATCTACTAGTCTGATAAAAGGACAGCTCTAATACTTAGAGAAAGTCTATGAGGTCCATCTCCACTTTTTTTCACTCAAAAAGATGCAACAGCAATTTTGAAACTGATATTTTCTCAGCTAAAGTGTTAGCAGTTCATAGTAAGGACAGGTTCTTAGGGCTATGCAAAGCAAAACTCTTGATAACTTTTATCAAGAGGCAAATAAAATCACCTGTAATAACTAAGCAGAAGAGAATTCATGTCATACCCAGCTTACCCAAGATGCCTGTCCCTCAGAAGAACCAGTGAAGGAAGGCTGTTGGAAAAAGGTATTAGGGCTGACAAACACAAGATTCTTTCACTGTATAGGGAGCATCTGAGACTCAACAAGATTGATTTAGAATTTTAGTACATACATAATCATACTCACTGAATCTTAGACATTTAATCATCTCACCTGGATTGTCTCCTGTAAACGCTACTACTTTACAGTCTGGGCTAAACCCATAACGCTGACTATAATATGGAGAAATGGGTCCCTAAGGAAAGAGAGAGAGAGAGGGAAAAGCAGCTCAAAAAATCAGAAAGTAATCTTGCAACATACGCTACAATGTGTTGTAACACAGAACTGAAAAACCCCCAAACAGCTATTATAATAATTTCTGTACATTTTAGGTTGAAATTAATATTCTCAAGATTTTGAGCCCAACTCTTTTTGTTGCCGAGAACCTCACAGAAATACCAGACTAGATTTTGAAATAAGTTAAGTAAATAGTAGCATTTTATCTTTAGGTCTCTCTCCAGTTATTCCCATCAAGTAACACAAACACATCCATCTATTTTGCACACATACATGAATATTAATACAAAGAAATTAGAAAAATCAATGCAAACATAAGAGGAAACACAACATTAATATACATCACACCAGCAAATGCTGGAATATGACCCCCATTATTTTAGGGGTCAAGAACTGTATTCTTTTAAGCGACATTGGATAGCCACAGAGAAAAAAAGAGAAGAAAACTATCCATTAAAAAAAGGCAAGGACATATATAAGGATTATTTTTTTGTCTCCGTTACCAAAGATCAGCACTGAATTCAGAGGGATCAGGTGATGGGTATTTACACTCTTACACGTGCACCAACGAAAGCAATAGCTCTTTTCGTGCTGGGTTGTAAGACGAAATTCATTTACTCTAAGAGATGTGTGGCTTGATTTGATTTCACCATTATGCTACATGAACTGAGGAGCTTTAAATATCCCAAATTATTCACAAAGATTACCTCATTAACTCTACAAACAGTTTAAAACAAGGTCCCTGTCAAGAGATGCAAATGTTGGGCTCTGTTTCTGCAGTAATAAATACTGTGCACCGTTCTGCAGTGACCAGGTGTTTGTGGGCACACAGAGGGGACCCCAAAAATTCTTATCACTGAAGTATCTACCAAAACATTTCTCATCACAGCCCAGGGCAGGCAAGAACCCAAAGGTTATCAATGATGAAACCTATGACAGACACCAGCTACCACTCAGTTTTCAAAGAGGTCTGCTTCTGCTCTGGCATACACATTCACAAAACACCTGGAAATATTAAATGGAGCAGCGTAGCTCTGAGGATAACTGTCCATGCACACTCTCATAGACATATAAATGCACTCCAGAAAGCACTATTAGCAGGACTCTCAGTACAGAGCTCTTTTTGTTGCTTACAGCTCCTCTAGACAGGCACCTACCAGAACTGAATGGGATGGTACCGGGCATCCTAGTTTCTCCTCTAATCCAGGTGCACAAGCATCAAGGCAGGACGCTGACCATACCTTTTCCCAGATCTGCAGCAAGTTCATACCGGAACCTACAAGATAGATTGAAACAAGAGGCAGATATCATTAAAGAGAAGACAGTACTGCATCAGAAAACTCCACCTCGTTGCAGGCAATGGAAATTTCACAGATGCATATTTTACATTCAAAGGGAACAGTTACAGCTTTTTCTAAACCTAAAGGATACTGATGGTTCAGCCTCTAGATAGCTTTCACCTGTAAAGGTAGCAGAGAAGGCTTCTCTGATGCACAGTGCACCAGATAATTCAATTATTCCCAAATTGAGAGCAAAAATGGAGAACATGGATGCCTCCCCATCAGCTCCTCCCCAACTCTTCCTCCTTAGACAAAGGCATCACTACAACTATCTAACAGCAATGCAGCAAAGTCACTTGAAGGTGTGTTGTGCACACGAGACCTAACAATGAAGAAATTCCACCCAAGTGTTATGGCTTTTCACTACTCCTAGAGCTTGGATAAGCTCTACTAGTGCTAGGATAAGCACTACTCCTGGAGCTACATAAGCAACTAAATCCATGCTGACCAGTCTTCCTCCATATCAACATTTTGTTCTTCAGAGACGACAAAATAAAGGCTTAGAAGTCAATAAATAAATAAAGAACAAGAGGTGAAATTTTCAAACATCATCTGAATTTTTTGCCTAGTTTGGAGACTCCAGCTTTGAATACTAAGGCCATGTTTTTCAGAAACGCTGAACAGCCCAACTGAAATCTACATAACATACTGAGCACTCCACATCCCTTGCTTATGTTTCTAAGATGCGTTTAATGGCACATTTCATTAAACTTGAAAATCTCTATGTGTTTCTGGTTAGTACCGTTCAGGGACATATTCAGGTCTTACTCTAGATTAACATTTTCATTTCAAAGGCTGTTTAGCCCATGACTTACTTATCCCAGAAACACAGCCCCATTCTCAGCTGAGCACAGTGGAAAACCTGAAATTTACTTAAATTCCATACATCTTTAAATTTTTTAAAACACAAAGACAGTGAAGTTGACCCAACTCACAGTGTCTGTGGAACAAGACTATGCTGGGACACAAGAGGAAGAGAAGGGATGCAACCCACATGTCAGCCAGCACATCACAACGCTTGAGAACCGTTCTTACGCTGAAGAATAATTTGAGCCAAAGAGTAGGATACTTGGATTGTTATTCATAACATATAAAATAGCATTAAATATATTAATCAATCCCATTCTGGGAAAATTAAACATACTTAACAAATCATGCACTGGTTGATCTGGGCTATGACGCAATGGCAGGAATTCAACAGAGCACAAAGTGCAACATGCCTCCCACAGGCCAAAAATGCATTTCCCTTTTCTTCCTCACAACAGAGAAAAAGTGACAAAATTTACTGCAGCTTCTCTCAGTTCTCTATGTGACACCACTCTTAATCTGGCTATCCCCTCCCTTCCAGGGGGGTAAACTGAGCCCAGCACCGCTGCCTGCACACTCTGGAAGCAGAGACTGTGAGCGGCCTCATGTCCCAAACTCTCAGCTACAACAAAGCTTTCGGTGAGAAAACACATAAATCTATCATTTTTCCTGGAAAAGTCCCTAATACAAAAAGCCGGGAACCCCTTTGCTAAATTTAAATTAACCAGTGAGCAACAGAAACATTATATAAATAGAAATTTAACTAGAGAAAGATTGTGGTGTTTCCTTGCGGGGGCTGGGTGGGGGGGAAGAAGCAAAAAACAACAAGAAAAAACAACCACCACATCATTTTTCCCTCCTGCAAGCCTGGAGAAACATTTACCCCGTATCCTCCAATGCAATTTTGCAAGACTTAAGGACAGCCTCCAACTTTCTCTGCATAGAACGGGAAAAAATACCAACCTTTATAACTGAATTTAGAATCATAGAATGGTTAGAGTTGGAAGGGACCTTAAAGATGATCGAGTTCCAATCACCCTGTCATGGGCAGGGACACCTCCCACCAGAGCAGGTTGCTCGAAGCCCCATCCAGCCTGGCCTCGAACACTCCCAGGGATGGGGCATCCACAGCTTCTCTGGGCAACCTGTTCCAGTGTCTCACCACCCTCACAGTAGAGGATTTCTTTCTAGTCTCCAAGCTAAATCTCCCCTCTTTCAATTTAAAACCATTACCCCTTGTCTTGTTACTCCACTCCTTGATAAAGAGTCCCTTCTCCAGCTCTCCTGTAGGCTCCCTTCAGATACTAGAAGGTTGTTATAAAGTCTCCCCAGAACCTTCTTCATACAAAAAGAACACTTCAGTTTATTGACTGGTGGATAAAGTTGCACATAGACTTTAATATTCCCTGAGAAAAGAAAGATGAGCTAATTTACTCCACCCTCAGAAACTAATTTAAAAGACGTGAAACAACTATTTTACAAGAACTATTAATCTGTTGGCCTGTATTCATCCTGTTCAACTGCAGGCACTTGCACAAGAATCTCTAGTCAGTGGAAAATAAACACCAGAGCTGAAGGTTCCTTGGAACCGCTTCTCTTTCTCCTTGGATTATACAGGGAAGGATTCAGGGACATGGTTTAGTGGTCCCAGTATTAAGTTGGCAGCATTAGGCTGATGGCTGGACTCAACAATCCCTTCCAACCTAGATAATTCTATGATACACAGTGAGTTCCTAACTCAAGCACCTCTGGTCATGATCTACAATGCTAATTTTAACATAGCAAATAAGTAATCATCTGAGAAATAAGAGGGAAAAAAAAACCCAAAAAAACCCAAAACCAAAGGTAGCCTTTTGATTTGTCACTCCAAAGGTCAATAACCAAGGCCATGGTCTAGTAAGGACCAATGAAAGGGACAAATATAGGATTCAGTATGGCATTGAAAGCATCACTGACTTTTCATATAAAATGACCAGAAGCACCATCAGGACCTACTGTTATTTACTACATATACAGAAGTATATATGGCACCACCAGGACTTACTGATATGTGCTACATACACAAAGGTGTAAGTGGTTCAATGCTGGGGGGTGGGGAAACAACAAAACAATTTCATCAAGCAGACCAACTGATGCAGACCAACTGGTTTTATTAATCAACAAACTGAAGATGAATATTTGCATACACTTAGAGTGAAGTGCATCCGTATGACAGCACGCCCAGACTGCCTTTTCAGTGAGCTAAACCGATAAGCAGCGTAACCGGGGACACCACACAAGCTACACTAGGAGTAAATTCAGCCCACCACGCTTCCTTTTGAGAAGGCTTCAGTTCAAAGCATCCTTGTTTGATAGAACAACAAAAACAAGTATGCTAAGCTACGATTTGCCTAAGGCTCTTAGAAAAGCATTTCAAAGGATAAAGCTTCTCTAGGTCAAGAGCTGAATAGCTGTTCTTTAAGGTGTCTTCTAAAAGAAACAATGCCTCAAGTGTTCAAGTTGTTTAGGTCCCAAATGTATCTTACTTTTAACATCTGCACAAAATAAATGAAAATCGTTCTTCATTCCACTAGAATGTAATTTGATTTTTTTTTTTTTAAATCAATCACCCAGGGTGCTCAGCCATTCACAAGGAGCGATTTGAACCTTACGAGATTGGGCCTTTAAAGAGGGAAAAAATAAAATAAATAAATAATCCTGAAACTGAATAGCACATTTCCTACAATAACCTGCAAATTTAAAGAGATAAGTTATTGTGCAGAGCTAAACAACTTGACAGGGTCTTTTAAAGACGATATGACCTGAAGTTAAACCTACAGAAATGAAGAATAGGTCTATTATCTGAACATTATTTTGAGAGATGCATTTTAAACTACAATATACGGGTGCAATGTAAAAGATCAAGTGAATCGCAAGAAATCGTAAATGACAAGAAAACAAGTTTTTCAGCTGGATCCAAATAACTACTGCATACATTATAATTATATTTTATTACTGGAATTAGAATTCTCTCTCATTATGTGAGCAGAAGAAAAGAACGAACAAGACAAAATATAGCTTACAATGTTGAAAAATCTTTTGTCTTGTAAAAAGAACTATAACATCCTGCTTAGTTCTCTTATCTTTTTTCATACAAAGACTTAATATTTTACACACTCTGAGCAGTAGATAACATTTATTCAAAGTTCCATAAATATCCAGAGGTGTAAGAGAACAGGTTCTCCAAAGCTGTTCGAAAAAGGCAAGACATTTTCTATGAAAGTTTTCCAAAAAAGCAGATTTTCATTTGCTCTAGTTTAAAATTATTTGGTTTTCAACCAAACACAAAAATTTTCATGCTCCAGAATTGAAGAAACGTGGATTTCCCCCACTTGCAGCCAGGTAGAAAGGGCAAAGGTAACATTAAAAAAACCCAACAACAACAACAAAAAACAACCAAACAAAAAAGTCAAAATTAACAACTCGCTCTCCTTGTAAAATACAAAATCAACATGATTCTTTATCATCAGAAAAAGTACCCTGTAGATCTCACCATCTCTATTTGAAACACAGGACACGAGTTGTGAAGTGGCTGAAGTGCTCAGTATTTGAGTCTACTGAGGGGCAAAGTGCAAATCTCTAAAGAGTTATTGGTGCCAATAATACACACACACACAAAATTTAGCTGTGAAAATACATGGCTAACGGGACAGGACCAGAAGATAGATGTAATAATTTCACAACTGCCACAAAATAAGTGTGGATTGCCTTGCATTTTTTAAGGTTTCCAGTATAACTGGGAGATCTGATATTGAATCCATTGTCCATTAGCTAAAATTGAGGTGTCATGCCTTTTCCTACAAGCTTTGATTGAACAACAAAGGAGGAAAAAATGAGTTGGTCTTAACAGATGGGTGTCAACTATGGCTCTATAATGCAAAATTTCCTTAGAGAGCCTTGTTATCTAACCTTTCAGCTCTGAAATATATCTTCTCTAAGTTTCCGAGCTGGAATCAAAAATGCTATTTAGAAATAACAGCATAGCTCCCAGGAAAATGGTTTCCTTTGTAATTGCCACTTAAAATTGCCATTTAAAAGCTAGATAACTGAGATAACACACAGGAGAAGAGAGAGACACTAGCCTTGTCACTTTTTAGTCGTTGTTATGAAGACTAGAGAGATATGGAAAGTTAAATTATTTTTTAACTGAGTTTAGGATTGGGTTTTTTGCTTGGTTTATGCTTTTTTCTTCTGGTTCATTTTGAAATGATATTTCTGTTGCAAATCCATACTCCAGTTAGGGGGAGAGGGGTGGAAATAATCACAACATACATCTTGTTCCCAACCTATGCAACTCAGAGCTAAACCAGCAAAACTGAACCACAAATTTCAGAACTAAAAAACTAAAGAACTAAATATCGGAACTAAAAAATCCACATTTTTGTCGCGTTCTTAAATGGGTATTTCAACATTCATATACACATCAAAATGAAAGGCACCACTTCATTTAAGAATATTTTCTGTGGATCCATTTTGTAGAAATGGGAATCCTAGTATGATGGGGATAAATAAGCACAGCTGGCAGCACTATCAAGGGTATCGGCAAATGGAAAGGAGTAACCACTTAAAATCTAATATACTCGTCACTAAAGTTTAAAGTCTGAAAATAAGCAGCAGAGACCCTGTCCCCCTTTTATATAAGGTGAGGATGGAAAGGAAAACCTCCCTGAATTCTTACCACACTTACCATCACTGTAATCGATGGGCGCATAAGCTCCTAGGAAAAGGGAAGCTGCAAAACTACTAACCAAAGAGATTCTCTGAAACAAAAAGTGTGAAATAGTGAATTCCGTAGTATTTACTTCACAGTAAGTTAATTACTAAGTAATTGGAAGCAGCAAATGTTAATAGATGCTTAATGTTAGGCACAGAAAGCACACATACAAAAAAATGTACACTTAGAAGTATTACTCAGTTCTGTTGTTCTATGAAAGTAATACTGCAGATATCAATCCAAAAGTAACCCCAGAATAAAAGCTGTTAATAGCTTTGCATTCTGAAACATGCAAAATACACCTAGTGTACAGCATACTCCATGTTATCGTGAATAAACTCACAACTTCAGTGTATCACAGGAGCTCATTTCAAGAAAAAAAAACATTAAAGGGCAAAAAAAAAATAACAAACCAAACACCACCTCTATGTTGACATCAGGGGACATGCCCAGACACTGTGCACTGAGCAACCCAGAGCACAAATCTACAGCCTTTTTAGCAGCTCTGGTGAGGCTCTCCCACCACCTTTACATGAACTTTTACCTCCCTCCCAGCTGAAACCCCAGACCTCCAAGAAGGTACTCCCAGGACCTGGTTATAATCAGATTTGAACTGAACCACCACCTGCACCTCCTGGTACATTCCAACAATGCATTAAATTCAGCTGTAGGGCTTCTAGTACTGGCCCAAAAAAACGCCCCAGACATGTGGCATAACACACCAATCCAACACGAACTTGCTTCCACTTCAAACTGGCTACCACCAAGCTTTCTGCGGGATCAAGTATTATCTGTGCCCAAGAAGCTGGCATGAAAGCTGACAAATTTCTTATTGTGTACTCTTAATTCAGAAAAAAAAATATGATCGTCACCCAAATAACTAATCAGAATCAAATCTCTACCAGTCGAGTGACAGATCTCTACCAGCAGTGACAAGTGGTTTCTTTCACTAATGATCACAAACCCACTGCTTCACCCAGCATTCAAAGACAGACTATAGCCAGAGCTGTAAGATGGAGTTACAATGGCCAGAAAACTTAATGATGCACTTGCTCTTCATGCGTCTCTCCCCAAGAATATACCCCATTGTGCTTAGATAACGAAGGCCTACCTTCTGGGGTGCCCCAACGGGCACCAGCTGCCTGAAATGGAAGGAAAAGGACGAAGTTAAACTGTGAATCAGCCAGTTTAGCAAGCCGACCTCGAGAAGGAAAAAAATCCACCTTCCATGTGTCATTGAGGCTGCTGAGCTGCTGTTTCCCGAGGTTTCCCAAGACCAATTCTAGCACAGAGGTATTTTGTGTTTGAACACAGCAGCTTTTGTCTCCTTTATAGCTGAAAGGTGCCATCAAGTGCAACCAGCCCTCAAAGTCCAAGCTTGGTCTGACTAGTTCTCAGTTCCACAGACCCACTTCCCTTCCTCTAATGCATTTTTCTCCACATTTAGTTTTATGCTCATGATCAGATTCCATTAGTATCCTGTTTTACCCCATCACTTACTAGCATGAAGTTCTGGAACATGTACTTAGAAAGAAAAAAAAATGCAAAGAAAAGAAGCATTGTCCCACAAAATAGTGTCAACTCTGCAACTCGCTTCCCCCATCAAGTCCCTATTTTAAAAGCCACCAAAAAAATGATGATCAGTACAATCAAGGACTGCAGTAATACAAAAACATGAGTAGCCTGACTTCACTGGTCTGGATATTTGGCCCATTCTAATCACAAGCCAGGAGTTCTTCCCTCGTTTCCATCATCTTTGCATGGAGTTTTCACCATGCTTCAAACTAGAGCATTTCTGTCACGGCAAGATGCAGACTCAACAAGCCAAAACAATAATGGAATTGCGAGCTGATTTCTAAAAATTAAAAATCAGAAGGAAACCAGCTACACAATGCAATTCATTTGTAATAATAACATGGGAGTATCTCCTCAAGGGGAAAAAAAAACTATGAAAAAAGTGTAGAATCAAATTTCCTACGCACATCCACATGGATTCATTTAATACACCAGAGCAATCATATTTCTGCATGCAAATGGCCAGCTTGAAGTGTGAGCATTTCGACTGTGTGCTTAATTACATGTTTATGTTCAAACTGCTGTACATACAATTTAATACCACCCCCAAAAATGAAAGTCTGCTTTTTAAAACTTCTTCCACAAAGGTGAGACCCAACGGAGCTTGCTATGTGAAATGTAAGGTCCAAGATCAAACTGATGCCCAATCTTTAGCTGCCCAATGACTAATAATTTAAGAAAACCAAAAATAAAATAATCACATTTTCAATTTTAATCTCAACACCAAGCACAAGAATCAAAACACTCTTTACCAAAGAATGTCTGACATGCCCACAAAATTCATTTTAAAAGATTTTCAACTGCATTTTCCAATAAGTGTATTGAAGTTGAGCCAACCTCAGTTTGCATGTAGACCTCAGGATTCTGGCTGTAAATCTTTGCTATCTGGTTTCCTGTAAAACGCTGAGAAAGAAATGCAAATGCTTAGAAACACAAACCCTAAATGGAGTCAATAATCATTAACTCTGTGTAATGAGTTCAGTACGTTGCACTTTGGATATTTAATTTGCCTGATGCATGATGAAAGTCAGCGCACAGCAGGCAATCTGCACTAAACAGGCTATAACACATAGTCTCATTATGAGAATTTTGCTCACCTTTTGGGAAAAAAAATAAAAAGAGGCACACGAAAATGCATTAGGATCCATAATTTACATTTCAGAAATGACAGTTCAATGGAATGAATCACACTTATTCTGTACACAGGAACCAGCACAATTCAAAGGCTGCCTTCAAATCCTGGAAAAGGTTCAGGCTACTCAGCCCATGTACCTCTCTGAGGCAGATGAATTGGGAGCAAAGCAGGAAGTTTCACACACAAAGAACCAACCCCAACACAGGCTAATAATAGTCGTAAGAAGAATTATTTTTCATCCATGTGTTATATCAAGTAACAAGAAACTTCTAACTCTGAAACCTTAACCTTTAGCAAGTTAAAAATAAACTGGGAACAGTATACAAAGTTGGATTTCAAACTGGCCCTGAGCCTTGAATGATTATTCAAAAAGAGAATCAGCAATTTAGGAGGTTAGAGCCTTATTCTGTCGAACCAACAGCAATAATAGCCAGGTGCTGAGATGCCTGGAGGACTGCCCTGCTTCCACTCCAGAACTCAGTTAAAAGAGAGGGAAGTGCCAGGAAGAGGAGACCAGTGACAAAATACTCTGTTATAATCCTGAGCTTCCGAAACTCACTTCTCTTAGGTCAGCAGCGGCTTCTTAGCCTTCTGGGAACATCAAGAGACCCATCTTTTAATTGCAGAAGTAACCTAGAGCAGTGAGCCAGAAAAAGGAGGCTCATAACCCCAAGTAAACCTGTAACACAAACTGGATTGCCACCCCAATGGAAATCTCGCTGCACAGGAGCTCCCAGGGGAGAACTAGGCCCCAAGATAGTAAACATGGCCAAGGATTATATTTTGGAACCACTGGCCAAATGCAACAGTTCACCCCAGCAGCTTCCTGCAGCAGAATTTCCAGGTTTTGCCTAATTCCACTTTAAAATTTCCACATTTTCCTTTGTGAGACCACTGCAAAGCACAGCATCATTGGAATTTTTGAAGAAACTCTCTCTTTCATAGCTAATGGCTGATCATTATCTGCTGTGGTATCACCATAATGGCAGAATTGTTTCTGTCAGGAGATCACTGAGGACTTTCTTCCCATGCAGTCCTTACCTCATAGGCTCGAGAACCAGTGATACTCGCTAAGCACTGTGCTCCCCCCACGGCCTTCTCCAGAGCACCGCACTGGGAAGCTGTGCTAGAATCCATCCAGATGGGACTGTTACTGACAGAGAAACAAGCCTGCAATGAACAATATCATTTATTAGTAAGTGTCAGCTTCAAGAATCATAGGATCATCCAGGTTGGAAAAGACCCTTGGGATCATTGAGTCCAACCATCAGCCCTGCTCTACAAAGTTCTCCCCTACACCATATCCCCCAACACCACATCAAAACGACTCTGAAACACATTCAGGGATGGCGACTCAACCACCTCCCTGGACAGCCTGTTCCAGTGCCTGACTACTCTCTCTGTGAAAAATTCTTTCCTCATGTTCAGCCGAAACCTACCCTGTTGCAGCTTCCCTCTCGTTCTGTTGCTAATTACCTGTGAGAAGAGACCAGCACCAACCTTTCTACAGTGTCCTTTCAAGTAGTTGTAGAGAGTGATGAGGTCTCCCTTCAGCCTCCTCTTCCTCAAACTAAACAGTCCCAGCTCCTTCAATCGCGCTTCATGAGATTTGTTCTCCAGGCCCTTCCCCAGCTTCATTGCCCTCCTCTGTACTCGCTCCAGCACCTCAAGGTCTCTCTTGTGTTGAGGTCCCCAGAACTGGACTCAATACTCAAGGTGTGGCCTCACCAGTGCTGAGCACAGGGGGACAATCACCTCCCTACTCCTGTTGCTCACACTAGTGACCCTGCTAGAAGTCCCTTCTAGAGCAATAGCAATAGAGCAGACCTACGTATCAGCTCATAGTACAGTTCTTTGACCTGCTTTCTGGTCTCCACTCTATAATTAGAGGAAAACAGGTATCAAGCAGGATGTTGTCAGTGGTGAAAAACTTAACCCAAACTTCACACCAGAGGGAAGCAACAGACTTTTTCTGCAGTTACTTGACATAACCTGCAAAACGATGTCTACTTCACACACCCGACAGTACAGTGTCTCGATACACTCCTTGGGTAGCCAAAGCCCTGGGCCCTTTTTATACAAGTTTAGAAGTCCTTTTTAGAGTTCATCTTTTTAGAACTCTTCTCTAAATCAGATTATCTCCCCGCAGCTCTACTAATAAATTTATCTTTAATGACTGGCGTAGACATTGGGAAATGCAATCAAGGCCTAGATGATCACCAGAAAGCATTTTAATGCCATTCCCATGAGTCTTGCACAGATATTTCCAAAATTAGTCATTTAATAGATCAGCTACACAAACATTTCTCTTTCAACACATAACTGTCCTTTTTCTGATCTCAAACTAAAGAAGGTCAGGGTCTTCAAAGGGAAAGCTGATCCCTCCCTACTTTTCTTTTTAAATAAAAGTTTTGTCAGGTCTGTGTTAAAAACTCACCAGTCACACACACATCAAATGTTGAGCTTCAACAATGTGCTTGTTCAGAGTTAATCCTTTCAGAGAAGTGTAAGCTGGTCTTTTGGGTGTTTGGGAGGGGTTTTTTTTTTAAATAATTTCTAATGAAATCAGAAGCACTGCAAGGAAACTCAGATACGATAGTATTTTAACCACAATTTTTTGTTAATACAAATATATAAAAAATGTAAAATATTTATGGGTTGTTTGCAACAATATTACATTTTGTAAAAAGAGCAAACAGGCTGTTAGTCTGACACAGAAAAATTCTGGGACGCCCACTGGCACCTGTAGGCTTTTAAAGCAGTGTGTCCTGTCACTCAGGAGAAAAGGAAATGTCAAAAGCCCTGGAGCTGAAGGAATAACCAATACATTTCACTTTATGCTGCAGGGACAGACAACTCAGCCAAACAAAAGGAAAGGTTTGCAAGGAGAAAAGCAATGTGTAAGGATCAGAAAAAGGACAGCGTAGCTCTCCCTTCAGAGCTCTTTTATGCACATTACCTTTAGTGACTGATGTAAAGGCAGCTGGGATGATGCATTCTTTAAAATTTGTATGCTTCCTTTCTTCCAGTACACACTCCCATGTTGCTGTAGAAAGTACAGAAACAGAAGCTGAAGATGCCCTCCCAAGCCACAAGGTTCATATCCTCATCTGAATTGCAGACTTTAAGCAATGGAGAACTCTCTCCAAACCAGGAACAAAAACTGCACCTTTTCAATTCAAGTGCCTCATTAAAAGACCCTCTAAGAGAGAAACCAGAAAATGTAGGAGTCAGGAGACAATGATGATTTTGAACTCCAGCAAGTTCTAGTGGGAGCTATTATTATACTGCTAATCCAAGGCATTACATACTTTGAGGACTCTGAGCCATAACCAGGGTTCTAAAGTCAAAGACTGTTAGTTCTGTTCTATTTGAGCACAGCCCCCAGATTCTTCACTTGCATATGTGCCCCAGTCAGCACTAACAGACAGCATAATAGTGAGGTTATTTAAACTCCATCTCTCAGGTGGCTTCCTCAAGCCAGGCATCTCTAGTTATGCACCTGCAGGACACGCTACGCAAGCTGTGAAGCACCATCCAGTGACCCACTAACAGCTCTGATGACACCAAGTGCACACAGAACCCCCTGGGCACACAGCGCCATCCAGATTGCATGTCACACCTCTCTGTCATTTCTGCAGACAATCCAGACCAAGTTTGTCCCTTCTTTGGGACAAACACTGGCACATCAGTGCTCCTCAGGCACATCTGCAACATAAAGGTAAGGTTCTTCAAAGAGAAAAGAGAGAGAATGCAAGCTGGAAGGGGGCAACCAAATGAAATCTGTCCTACCCAACCTTGCTGAATATCGCACTAGGCTGATAGCCCCAACTTGTTGAAGGACACGTAAAATAAAGGGAATACAGGCAACCTGGAAATGCACTTCCTTTTATTTTTTTTAATGAGTAAGCTGAAGTTACTTGGCAATCCCTGACTTCTGTTCCACTGAAGAATTCATAACAGAGCCTTGATACCCACTATGATTTTCAGACACTTTGCTCAGACTTGCAACTTGAATGATGCAATGAAACTCGGAGATCAAAGCAAGAGCTTTGATTAATTAGTCCCAGATCTATCAAGATGAATAACCTAAACCTCACGTGTCAGAATTAGCTATAGCTTTGGTGCTGTCCTCAGCCTGAATATCATCTGGGGAAGTTATAAGAGATTTCCTCATTTCATCAGAGTACTAGGAGACTGGCTAACTGACTAAATGTCAAGATGGGATTTATAAGCCTCAGGAAAAAAGGCATTATGCACTACAGGCTAAAACATGGCAGCATCTTTGTCATTTCTGCATCAAGGTCTACCATAATTTGTTTTTTGTTGTTCTTAGGCAAATCTCTATCCTAGCCAACAAAGCCTGTGCTCAACAGGACATTACTGTCCCTTTAGCAAACTCTGGTCCTCGCTATTTTTAACACCCCAGATCCACAAGAACTTGGATATGCTGAAATTCAAAATGCCATTTCAGGATCTGCATGTGCAAAGAATTTAACAACAGGAAACCAACTAGTTACACACTGTACTGATGGAAGCAACTGTACTGCAAACATCATCCTCTGCTCCCACTACCTACTACTGATGCTTCAGTTTTTATGTTCCCCTGAGGAACTGATGCTCATCTAGAAGTTTTGGTCTTACTTGATGTCATTATGGTCTTCTGTGACACAATTACTTAAATGAAACTTATCACTATGCCTTACACTCCATTGAAGAAATAAGAAGATTGATTTATTTTTTTCTTTATAAACTAACCTGGCCAGCACCAGACAAAGCTCTGACTTGAGAGAAGTTAAAGCCTGAAGACTTCATCTTTTCCAAAATCATATCCAGAGCCTGCAAGAACAAACAGAATCAAGAATGACTGTAATGAGCTATCAAATTATGCATACTCACAATCTCCGGAATTAAACAGTAAATTCATGTCATCACTGATAAGAGTTCATTGGCAGATAATGAAAAATTAGCTAATGACTATGGACTTCTTGAGAAGCTGCATAAATTAATTTACTAAGTAAGAGTCCATAAAAGAACAGTTGAATCACACAGGACAAAGAAAGGTCTGCTGCATCAAAGATTCATTCTTTGAAACCTAAATAAGAGTTAAGGAATTTCATTACACAGCCACTTCTAAGAGTGCCAGGCACAAAGTGGGATTAGCTTTGTCTGTTCTTACCTTTGGAAGTCTATGAAATCTTAACGGGGTGCACCCTGCACCCCATCTTATGAGATGTTAGGTACTCTCAATACTACTCTCAATACCCCAGTGTCAGCTGAAAACTCAATCTCCGTAATACAAGGCTAATTCAAGTGAATTTTAGCATTTTAAGTACCTAGGTTAATTTGGTTCTTGACATATTTTCCTGACGTTTAAAGTCAAAATCTAATACATCTGATGTGAATGAGAATACCTTGACGAATGCACCACTGCAAGACTTCAAAAGTTCCCAAGAAACATCATACACCAGTGTCATCATACTATTACTTTAACAATTACAGTTGGTCCTGGGTCAAAAGACCAACTGCAAGCAAACTTACCAAACCCTTGTCAACTACTGCAGATCACAGCTGGGGGTTTTATGACCTTTCAAATACCTTAACTGTTCAAATCACACTAGTAAGACAAGTTAATGTAGTGCAGTGTGAGAGCAAGAGTTGCAGAATCTGCACAGAAGCAAGAAAGGCCTTCTTTTAAAATAGAAAAGAATGTTGTATTTCAAAATAAACACCAGTCAATGTGACTGGGAATCACTGAATAAATTGCTCTTTAACCACTTCCCATTTACGACTTAAATTGGTTAGCAAAGCTTATTCTAAAGAAATTAGTGGAAGTAACCTGGACGCTACAAAAGCACAGATTTAAGCTAAGCAAAGCAACAGCTGCTCCTTTTGCATATGAAACAAGAAGATGAGGAAAAAAAGAAAAGTCTTTTTTTCAAAGGAGGGAAAGTTAGGAAAGGATTAATCACACATACAATGCTAGAAGAGTAGAAAGCAAATAAACAAACAAAACCCCCTCAAAATATTAGCAACTTCCACTAGGGCTGTTGATAACGTTAATATTTGCATACCAAAGGCACAGAACAACACTTAAAAGAAATGGAATACAAGCAAAAGGACTATGTTGATTTGAATGATGAGTTTCACTATTGCTTGGAATACATTTCCATTTCAATAACAGCAAGGCAGAAGTCGAACTATATAAAGCTTGTTCATACCTTGACCCACATTAGCACGGGGGAAGTGACTGTCAGTCTGTCACTGTGAATATAAACTCCACCTTGAGTCCTACAAAAGAAAAAGAAAAGAAAACACCAGTATTTTTTTTCTCCTGGTAAATTCAGCAGTTTTTTCCCCACCAAGCAAAGTTCTTGAAGTTTATTAATAACCAAAGAGAGTTTGCAGTGTTTTTGTGTTAAGAGTAAGGATACAATCAGTGTTTGAAACCTGAAAAAGTAAAAGCCAGCTCCTAGGAGAAGATGTTTGACCCAATTGCTAAGTAAATAATTTGCAAGGAAAGGCTCTGATCCTGAAACTAAGACCTGTGAGAGACTCCAGTGCTGGTACTGCTCATTGGCTCCACGTAATTCATAGTTACTTCTAAGTGTTCTAGCTGCCACCACGAGTGGCTTGAATCTAGAAGGTGAAATTCAATTTTTGCTGCTAAAACATCAAACAAATGTATTTCACTGAAACACGAGGATGATATTTGTAAATTCTATTCTACCAACTGAAGTAAATAAAGGCTGTCATCCTATGTGCTATTCTAAAATTTGGAAGCAGGGAATTTGTCTCCAAATCCCCTTTAGAAGTTCTCCTTGCGCAAGTGACTTGCTGTTAGCACAGCATCTCACCCTGACACAAAGGTGGTGCTTATTTCTGTGCCCCAAAAAGAAACAGTCATGTCCACAGGTCTGAAGTCCCAAAAGAAAATTAAAAAAAAAAAAAAAAATCGGTTGCTTATACATAATACTTTGGGGTAGATTCTTCCAATTCATTTTTGGGGTAGATTCTTCTAATTTATTTCCTGTTGGAAGTTCTTGCTGTAGTTAAACACCAAGGAAGTCAAAAGCATATAACTACCCTTGCCAAGTATGAAACATGAACATGGTGTGAACTTTTTCCATGCTTCCACACCTATCATTGAGACAAAACAGGGCAAGAGCCCCCTCCTCCCCCCAAGTTCTAAATTCTTTTCCAAAGTTCTAAATTATATTATTCAAGTAAAACACAAAAAGCCTTACTTAAATTCTGGAAGGTCTTTATCAAAATGCACATTATCTTCATAAATGACTCTCAGCTGTTCGTCAATAGCAATGACTTTCAGCTAGAAGAAATAAAACAGGATGTTAACAAAAACTAACAATAATTAACAGCACCGATAACTCATAATTCTGCAATTCCCACAGACGAAATGGAAAAGATCACCCCAATATACACAATTCGTTTGAAGTATGGGAACAATTTTACATGAAACAAGTTACTATAGGAATTTCCAGTGTGCCATCTATTCAGCAACAGGTATATTTGCTTATTTGTGTTCCCTCTCCCCAGCCCCAATTCCCTCTCCTTAATCACACAAGCGCAAGATGCAGGCATACGCTGTAAGAACAGCAGACAAGTGACCAGGTTTGTAGCTTGCACCACCATAATCAGTTTTTCCAATTTCTCTTGAGAATTTAGTATCTTAGATTAAAGATGCCATATGTGCCCTTCCTTTTTTTTTTTTTTTAATTTTTTATATTTTTTTCCTCCCACCAATTTTATCAAGGAACCTAACAGACCCTTAAGATACCTTGAGGACCTTCTCTGCCCTCCAAAAGGTGAGTAAATCAAACTCTACCAGTCTGGCAAAGCTCAGAGGCCATTACACAAGTATATTCTGAGCTTCTGAAACACAGGAAAGCAGCATTGCAAAGGGGCAGCCCCTTCAAGCTGTAGAAGAGCCCCACAACCTCCTCCTTCTCTATCTTCACTCAAGCTCACCTAGTACAGAGAAAAACATCAACAGCCTAGAAGAAAAGTGAGAAGGTAGCTCACATTCTGCATGTATTTCAACATGGGAGAAAGTGCAAACTGCTGCTAAAGAAACAGACTCCCCCCAAAAAAATAAAACAATAATAATAAACCCTAGAAAGTAATCTCAAGAAGTTATATTCAAGTAGCAAGGCCATCCCCCTGTTTCAGCCATACTAACGTAAGGGCATTATTTATGCACTGGCACAACTCATGACCAATCTGATGCCCTGCACTTAAAAACAGCTCAGACCCACCACAGCTTAATTGACTTTCTGCTTGCTTGCCCCCCCTAAAACAAAAAGCCTCGATCAACCCCACCTGGATGCGTCTTTTCAAGCTCCCAAACTTCAGCACAGCTGTAATAAAGTGATTCATGCTCCTACACCTGGTTTAAACCCACTCAGACCTACAAACAATTCTGGGAGAGCTTCTATGTGCAGTGTAGTAATACCCAATTGTGCTGACAACTCAGAGTTTCAAGAAACCACGTCAACCTGAGCATCCAGGTCCATAACCCTACTCATCTTGATTCCCACGAGGATGCTGGAAAAGGTGGGTTCAGCTGCAAATCCCAGCTCCCAGCCTGCAGGCACAGGGGTCTCCATGCAGCAAAGGGCCCCGGAGCTCCCTTATTTGCAGCATCAAACACATCCCTAGCGGGATGGGGATGCAGGACGTGTTAGGAAGACACGCAGCCCACGGCTTCAGAAAAGAGAAGGGACAAGGGGGAGATGACGGGGCACAGGCAAAGAAAGATGGGGCACAGGGGAAGAGAGACGGGGCACGGGGAGTTCATTTCAACTG
>VZTM01037991.1:0-81901 GCA_013400555.1 Jacana jacana
TACCTGAACACCTACATTTTGCAACCAACCTGTTGAACTTTGACTCCCCACTTATAGGCAGGTAGGCTGTTCGTGGGATCCTTTCCTTCTGAGCGGAGCTAGAAAGACCCCATATCCTCACATGCCTATCTGACCAAGAGTGCACTAAGAGTTTTACAAGGTAACATCCTGCATCACTCTAAATTGAATTCCAGCCTTCCAATCAGAGCAGCAAATGCACCTATAACCTTTGCAAGCAATTAAATCTACTGCCCTTCCTAACTTTGGCAATTTTTCCAAGACTTGAATCTCAAGAATTGAGTAATTACTTTTGTTGGCCTTTGTTCTGCCATGAGCTTGAGATACCAGGTTTCACATTTAATGTGTGTCAGAATCAGTAACCAAAAAAGAAGTCTCTTTTGAAAAGATACTCAATAAAAACAATCATGTTCCCACTTTTTCCTTTTGGCAATACAGAAGAGTCTAAGATCTGGCTTCTGTGGCCTCTGGAGGCTATAAGTCTTTCGTCAATCTTGTTTGCTAGCTTCCTTGTTCTCATTGTAGATAGGTTTGAGTTTGCCTTTGGATTTTAAGGAAATTATTTATTTACATAGATTATTCTCAAGTGGAAAATCCATTCCTTGTACCTAGACAAAAAATAATTCTATAATGTTCCATGTTTTTTATCAAACCAGTCACTTGGGAACATGTTGCAAATTCACAGCTGCTCTGCACACACAGAACTGCAATAAGGCCCACAGAGAGTCGGCAAGATAACAAGGGTCATTGTTTTTCCTAGGATAAACTGTTCTGAATCTGAGCTAGAAAAAGTTAGACTTCACACTGAAATGCACTTGAAAATGTATACAAATCCTGCAACAAAAGTTGGCAACTAAAGGTTTGCAAATACAAGTACCATTCCAAAATCAAAACCAGAAAAGGGGGATTCATATGCTAGAAAATCACAAATGTTACCTCTTTATGGGCCATGTAAAATATTACCCCACCTATAAATACAATTACATTAGTCCACGAAACTGGCAGAAACTGGAAGGAAGAAGACCTGTTGTCTTCCACAGGCATCATATAAGTAAACAAGCCACACTGGGAGTGGAAACCATTCAATTTATAAAGCACAAAGACAAACCTTTCTATCTTCACTAGTGCCTTTGAGAACAGAAGTACAACAACTAAACACAAGAAAGGTAATTAGAATACAGTATACTAGAAATGCTTAATAAAAAAGTTCATCTCCACAAGGAAGTGTGACGGTTCAGCGTCGATGTGCGTGCAGAGTTGACCCTCTGTTGATCCACATGTGTGCATGAGAGACAATACACAAATAAACAATTCATGTTCAGAGTTGAATGCAGCTAAGGTCAAGTGAGCATTTTAAAAATTAAATAGCTACTCTTGGTGCTCAATTTGAGACTCATTAAAGAATTACAGCTTTAAGACAGACTCCTGCCCCCTGAAATCAGGCCCCTTCATTGCCCATTACCAACTCGTGTAACCATAAACTGAGGGATTCCCAAAACTGTAAGCCACTTCTGGGAACAATGACCTGATGAAAGAATAAAGCCAAATGCAGCATGTAAACAAGGGAGCTACTTGTAATGTTAGTGTGAGTCATTATTATTATTTTGTTTTCTTGTTATTCTCATCCGGTCAAAGCCATTATCTTCAATTAAGGAGGCATATTTGGTCTTGGAGATACAGCAAAATTCAGTCCTATTAGATAACTACTTGAGATCTGTAAAAACCTAGGAGGTTTCTCCAGGAGCTTGCACTGGATTCTTGGACCATTAACTTGCCGGATGAGCACAACAGAAGCTGCCCAAGCACAAGCAGCACCACAAGAGAGAAAAGGCAAGTCCTAATTAAACAGCGATGATCAATATGTTATGGCCATTAATCTCCCAAGAGGCTGTGTCTATGAGTAGGAAACACTGCTAAGTTTCAAATCCAAGACTGGTAGGAAAATAAAGTAATATAGTTACAATATTGAGGTTCACATAAAGAAAATCAATTGTGAGACTGAATGCACTTACTAAGCAGACACTCGTTGCTGTTAATAACCTGCAACTGTTAACTTGGGATATTTCATTATTACCATTCTGTGTTATATCTCAGATGTTGAGCTTTTGTCAATTCCAAGATATGTTCCTTATTTCAGCTGACTTGAAGGCAATTCTCATCTCCTCCTCCTTTTCCCTCAATACACTTGCAGGAAAGAGTGGAAGGCCATACTGCGTTAAATCTTCATCATCCATTATTAATTGCTGTTGGCAGCAACTATTCCATTTATTCAAGCTGATTGCATAGTGGAGGGATCGGTCCCTGCTCTTCAGTGAGCTATCTGACTGTTTGGACTCCTGAGTAGTATGAGTTGCTGCTTTCCCATCTGCAGATGTCAGAGTGTCGTGCTCCCAAACAGAACTTCATTAGTGTTGTCAGGTTGCTGCTAACTTATCTGCAGCACCCTGAAAAGGCCTTAGAGCATTGACAGAATTCTTCATGAAAACTACATGGGAACCTATAGCCTAGGCATTTGAAAGTGTTGTAGCCCCAGTTTAAAAACTACAAGCATGTGGGACGGACACAGCTTTAACTGTTAGACATTGGAGATCACAGAATTGTCAGAGTTGGAAGAAGGGACCTCTAGAGATCATCTAGCCCAACTCCCCTACTAAAGCAGGATTGCCTGGAGCACATCACTTAGGACGGCATCCAGGCAGGTCTTGAAGGTCTCCGGAGAATGGGAACTCCACAACCTCCCCAAGCAGCCTCTTCCAGTGCTCTGGCACCCTCACCATTAAGAAGTTTTTCCTCACGACCATAAAGAAGTTTTTCCTCATCTTTGAAAGGAACTTCCTATGTTCCAGCTTGTGCCCATTGCCCCTTGTCCTGTCACTGAGAACCACTGGAAAGAGTCTGACTCCATCCTCCTTCAACCCACCTTTCAGATACTTATAAGCATTAATAAGGTCGTTAATTGCAAGACAATAATGAATATCTGAAATTCAGAATGAGCACAGAACAAGTGGGCTTCCACACTGGAGAAACACCACTGCTTGGTCTTCACAGATTTGTCACAGTTGGAAATGATCTCTTAGATCACCAAGTCCAATGATACACAAAACCACAACCCACACCCTACAATCTCAGCTACTAGAACATGCCACTACCTCATGCCCTGAAGTGCCACATCTACGCATTTCTTAAATACCCCCAGGAATGGTGACTTAGCCACCTCCCTGAGCACGCTGTTTCAGTGCCTGACCACTCTTTCAGTAAAGTAATTCTTCCTAATATCCAGTCTAAACCTCCCCTGCTGCAACTTCAGACCATTTCCGCTGGTCCTATCATTTTTCACTTGGGAGAAGAGGTCAGCACCCAACTCTCTGCAACCTCCTTTCAGGTGGTTGTAGAGGGCAATGAGGTCTCCCCTCAGCCTCCTCTTCTCCAAATTAAACATGCCCAGTTTTCTCAACCTCTCCTCATATGACTTGTTCTCTAGACCCCTCACAAGCTTGGTAGCTCTCCTCTGGACACGCTCCAGCACAAGTTTTCCTTAAAGTTTGGAAACAAACCTCTTGCAGATTTTAAACCAGTCACACAGATGAATGCTCCCACAAGTGGTCATCACAAACAGACTATTTTAATAGTACAGCCTCATTTTTCATGGTATATTTTGTTATTGTCACCCTACAATTTTAACAGTTAATAATATAAGGTAATTTTAGGTATTGGTCTCAACTCCTCCTTGTTCTTCCTGTCACTCTGCTTAAGTTTCTGAGATGAAGCAAGCTCTGCCCTGAGCTTTGGGAACACCAGATCAAAAATCATTCTCAGCTTATCCTACAGGCTTGTCACAATACTGGACTCACCACTTAGCATGTAGCTACAGAAGGGACAGATCTGTGTGTCAGCAGTTTTCCTAAAAAAAAATCCCCTAACAGCATCTCAAAGCCATCATAACATGTGGGTTTCCCAGAAAATTCCCTCTCTTTGAATAAATGGAATATCGGAACAAAGAAGCAGAAAAGGGAGTAGAAATACGAGTTTTCTGAAATTTATAATTTTTAAATGGAGCATTGGATTTTTGGTAGTTTGCTTTTAAATAAAGGCTACTAACTTATTTTGGAATGTAAAAAGAGAGATCATAGCACAAACTTCAAATAAAAAAATCCCACAAAACACATGATAAATCTGGCTTACCTCCCACAAACACAAAGCAAACTGTCATTAAGTTATCTATCCCTCTATGCATAGGAATTGAAGTTGAGCCCAGTCTCTCTCCTTTTTTCACACTGGATTAGGTGATAAGTTAGCCAGGAACAATCCAAAAAAGCTCCAAAACCATTCCTTATATGGCAGGTATCTTTGAAAGCTCCGTTCCGCCCCTGATTTTGGCAGTTGTGAAGAGAATCTGTCTCATTTTTCTGTATCATCTTTTTCCTCACAGTACTCTGACTTTGAAGGGATGCAGCTCTCCTGACATCATTACACACCCTGGAATTCAAGGCATTATGCCAAGGCCTACACCTTTACCACTTTGGCAGTTCCCCAAGTATGATGAAATTAAGAAAAAAGCCTCATAAGCAGTCCGAAATTACAGACAGCTCTCAACTGA
Organism: Jacana jacana; assembly: GCA_013400555.1. Taxonomy (NCBI): domain Eukaryota; kingdom Metazoa; phylum Chordata; class Aves; order Charadriiformes; family Jacanidae; genus Jacana; species Jacana jacana. Next base: position 4,616 of record VZTM01037991.1, read on the forward strand.
ATAAATATTTTTATAAGCAATGGCATCCAAACCTACTCAACAGGAGGGAAATGGGTGTAGTGACACGCTGCCGTTGCAGTGAAGAGGAGGAAGTAACCAAACTTCTGCTATCCTTAGTGCTGACTCACCACATTCTGGCTGCAGGATCCAATATCTCCAATATTAAAGCTGCCCGAGCTTCTAGAGCTGTTCCCTAATGTAGTCAAGTTGCCTAGAACCGAGATAAAAATCTGTGTTCCTGAGTCCATAAGAAGGTGGCTGATACCCTTCAGGAGGTCAAGACAGCTATTAGAAGAAGAGTGGAAAATAACAGGCATTAAACATGGCTTTTTGATGCTAAGGGCAAGTGAGTTCATATTAAGATAGCTGCAGAAAATGATGTATTTATTTGTCAAACTTTCTGAAAGCCATGTTCTCTTATTAGTATCCTAGTCCTTCACCCCAAACCAGCAATCAAACACTTCTAAGCAAACAAACAGCCAGAGGCCTGGGTAATGGAGGCAGCAGCTGGAGAACAGCAGGGATGTCTGCCCCTTGCTGCTACGTTCCAGGACTGCTTCAAGCCAGGGGCATCAAGGGGCAACAAGGACCTCATGTGCTGCAAATAAGATCTCATCTCAGGTTAGAGAGACAAAAAGACAGTCAGGAACACCAGAGTATTCACTATAATAAACCCAAATGAATACTAACAAAACAAATTTGGCATCTTAGATCTCATGAATCTGAGCCCCCCTCACAGTATGTGCACATATGCATCTGTGTTTGTAGGTTATATGCACGCACACATTTATACTCACACACATGCTAAATGTGTTCATAGAATCGTAGAATTGTCTAGGTGGGAAGGGACCTTTGAGATCTTCTAGTCTAACCATCAACCTAACTGACAAAAAACAACAACCCACCCCACCACTAAACCACGTCACTGAGCACCACGTCAACAAGTCTTTTAAATATCTCCAGGGATGGTGCCTCAACCACTTCCCTGGGCAGCCCATTCCAATGCCTAATAGCTCTCTCAGCGTAAAAAATTTTCCTGATATCCAATCTGAACCTTCTCTGGCACAACTTGAAGCCATTTCCTCTTGTCCTATCACCTGTGACTTGGGAGAAGAGACTGACCCCCACCTCTCTACAATCTCCTTTCAGGTAGTTGTAGAAAGTGATAAGGTCTCCCCTCAGCCTCCTCTTCTCCAGGCTGAACAACCCCAGCTCCCTCAGCCTTTCCTCATAAGGCTTACTCTCAAAAGGAGCTTTGATATTCCCAGTCTTAATCCTCTCACCCAGAACAGATGAAATTTCACATTCTTCAGGGCCAACTGCTAGGCTCATCAGCTGAAACTAACTTTTCATGATATGTTTGTTTGCTGGAAGGATGATACTGGTTTGACTCAAACTCACTCTGATTAGCCCTACACCAGTAAGAGTCATTCCTGCCTCTGTCCAAAACAGTATGCCTCAAATTATGGAGTGAAGGTCACTCAACAGATCCCAGAGCAGGATGAAAATAGGATGACACTGTCACTGTATTTATCAGCTAGGTTCAGAGCGGTTGTCATCCTTTATGTCTTTGCTGTTTTGTTATCTAAGCATATGATTACCAAGATAAAGCTTATTTACCTGATATTATAAATACTACAGATTATCAGATGACAGCTTTAGAAACAAAGCAACATACAAATCTCACCCTTTCTGCGACACAGTTTATTCTGCACAATAAACTACCCCCAGACATGCATACACACAGCAACAATCCGCAGAGTGGCTGACAAAGAGAAACATGGACCCTTACTCCAATTTTGGACAGGAAATGTAAATGAGAGTTTGACATTGCATGTATCAGCAGGGTGAAAGCAGAGGAAAAAATAAACCCTGTAAAAATGGTCACGAGTGATTAGTAATTACAGCTTGCTGACATTGAGTGGAACCAGAACAGCTAACAGGACCTGTGCTTCTTACCCAGGCTTCTGCCCATCACACCCATGTTTATGGGAGGGTAAAAGTTACCTCATTCACCTTCTTTCCTCACAAGACCTTTTCTTTGTATTGCATAGGCAGAGACTGCTCTCACAGAAAACACATGAGGTAATATTGGAAGTGTCAGAGCCCACAGGCAAGAACAGATTTGTCAAAATACCACAGTAGCCTCTTCTGCTACAAAGCTGACTTGGGGATTCACTCAGCCCATCTGCCACACAATTACAGGGATCAGAGGTCAGCATAAGCCAAAACTGAGGGGGAGAGAAGGGATGACAGATTCCTCACCCTATCGTCTTTAACAGCTCTGCCTTCTACTTGCAGAAGCACAACCCGAAGACGTGGGCTAAGAAAGAAAATGAAGCACATAAGAATTTCCTTACACTCTCTTCTTCTCACTTTTAGAAGCATACTTTAGAATTAAATATATTCCTAATAGCTACATCCACACCACACCACTAGTTCTTACGGACCCAGAGCCCATACAGGACTTGCTGCCCTCTGGTTAGAAGGACTGGCAAGGCCGCAGAGGTTCTGCTCTGTTGCCTTCCGGAAGATGGACCATACCCTGGAACAGCATCTTTAGCTGCAGACAACAGTGGTTATGAAATACTTCTTTAAGTGCTGCTTCTCTATGCAGCTAAAAACATAAAGATCCTTGAAGAGAGAAGACTTGCAGACCGTACTGTTTGCAAGCTGTCCAGGAAATGAGTCTTTCCCTATAAAAAATAAGTGTTCAGACTACAAGCCAAGATGTTCAGGATCTCTCCTAAGTCATTTGATTTCTGACAAATGTTATCTATACTTACCTCTCACTAATCTGCGTATCAAGACTTCTCATTCTATAAATGTAATTACAATGGTGTTTGAACGTTGAACATTTTATATACATCTGAAGTGTTCTGGAAACAAATCTCTGCCTCATTCTTCATAATCCAATTAAAAGACGCTTTCACTACTACATCACTGTTTTGAAAAATGTCACATGGAACATGGCATATATTGCAGTAAGAAGAAATCTTTGTGTCCAAGTAATGAGCACATGCAGAAAAAAAACCCTGTGTTATTGCAGCCTAAGTGAATTTTTCTTCAGTTTATAAAACCATAGTATGAAAAAATATCGATATAAAAAAGGGAGGACTGAGCCTCCCTAATATTTCCGTGTATTTAATTTTGAATGGTAAGAACATCCCTACGAAAATCTCATCCAGTAATGAAATCTGAAATGAAAAATGACCACCCAGAAGTAAAAGTAGTCATACACAATTAATGAATTCATTCAACCAGCCAATAAATCAAACTAGCAAACCAGACTCTCTTAATCATGCAGAGAAACATTTTTCAGTGCTTCTTATACTGTACTTTTCTCAAGACCTACATTACCAATTGGCTGTTTTTTTAATTCTTAACCATTTACAATATAGTTTAATGCCATTAAAAATTTAAATGTCATTCAAGATTACTGTTTAGGAATGTGTTGCTCTTTCCAGGTTTCTGATTCTGAATAAAATTAGTATCAGAAGGTTTACTTTACATGTGAGTATTCAGCGAGTTATTAGAGCATGGATAACTTTAACTTTCCAGAGAAGGTCCTAGCTCTTCCCTTTGTAGGCCAAAACTGGTACAAACAGATACCAGACAGTTACTGCCTGAAGTTCTCACACTTCTTTCCATCAGGGACCCATGACACCCTTGGGTTAGAGACTCTAGGATAACTTCTTAACATTTTGTCAAAGACATTTTGAAAATTTTCACTTACTATTCAATATTGTATGCAACAACAGACTAAATTAAAAGAAACAGTAACTCTGGAAAAGCTCGAAGAAAGAGACTATTGAGAAAAGAAACGGGAGCTTGACTGAAGGCTGAAAAACCAAGCCAAATTTCCTTTGCCTTTCAGTTACAATTGTGGAGGTTTTGCCCCCAAGGTTCATCTACTATCTTCTGACAGTTCCCTTATTTTTCTGCAGTTTTAACAAAAAATTAGGAACATCTAGATACTGCCTCTGTTGAACTTTGCAACCTCATGCTTCAATGCAGGATCTATGCGCGTTTCTCATAGAAACCCATCATGAAATTGAGGTAGAAGAGGCAAAAGCCAAGACAGTTCTAGTAAAACTGGATTCTCTGCAAGCTCCAAAAAATGTTCCCACTCAAAACTTTGGAAATCTAGAGGGTCACCAAAGGACAAACTTGCCTGACACTCCCTGGCCTTCTCATTTCTACCACACCCTGTGCTAAAATCATGTTTACTGTTTTGCTTTTTTCCCTTTGGACACAGCTTCTACACACCTGTGACCTAAACTAGCACCAACTGAGCGCAAAGGACTGTGCTGATTCTCCGGGCCTTTTTCAACAGCAGGGGCTAGCTAGTGCCAACTTCTAGTGCCAGCTTGGTAATGAAAGGTCACACAAATTCTTCTTTTCCAGATTTCCACTTTCTCAAGGAGGGCAGTGTGGAGAGTCCCTACAAGGTGAGTCATGATCAAAACCCTGCCTCCAATTCCAATTACTGCAGCTATGATTCCTGACTGAACTCATTAATCGAAGTCTCTGCACAGCAAGATCTTTATTTCAACATAAATCCTTTCAAGTCACCTCCAAACCTGGGAACAAAACCAATTTTCCTCCCCCCAAACAGTTTCATCAATAGTCAAAACCTTCCCTGCATGCAACAAAATGCACATGTACACTCATTCGTAATTGATATACCATTTCCAAGCCAAATTTTCAGAAGGTAGTTTCCACCTGTGTGCATACACTGCTGTGATAAAGTCTTTAGTCTGCACTTACCCAATGTTCATCAGTACCGCATGCCAACATCTACAAATCCAAACATGAGCCAGGACCCTACCACATTACGCCCTATGCAAAGACAGGAAAATAAATGCATGTTCTTTGTCCCAAGAAGCCCACAAATACAAATTCAACTAGAAAGGGGATATATCTGTAGGTGAGCATAAAATCATGTGTATCAGGTACACTCAGGTATGTGAATCTGAGCACTGAGAGAGCAAAATCATGCCTAGGTACACACACAGCACCCTGGTGCTTCTTTAAACATCTTGCCTGTGATATTACTGACGTGGAACTTGGCCTGAGACATACACACTGATTTTGAAACAGAATTTTTGCAGGTATCCTAAAACAGGTAAATCAAAACTACAACAAAAGCTGGAAATTTACTACACACATTAAATAGCAGCAAGGCAATTTTGCATACTCTGGACAAACCCCTGGCACTCATCAATTAAGATGAAGCAAAAAAATAGCTTGTCCTTTTTCGATTCAAACTTCTCCTGGGAGGATGGTGAATAGCAACTGGTGCTTGGTTGCTGCTAGCTCTGCAGATCAGCTGGGAAGTGGCCAGGAGAGCAGGAAGAAGAGTCCACTAAAGCACAAAGTACTGCTTTTGCTCCATAACCAGCCCTAACATGCTCAATTCATCTGGCTCTGTACCAGAACAGTAGGAATTAAAAGTGATTAAATAGAATTGTGGGTGGAGGGGAGGAAGGGAAACCCCCAGTGATTATTTTATAAAACACTTTATGTTAGGCAAGTTAATAAGCTTGCTATTTGAGTAGGACTTACCCTGTATATTTTGACCCTAGCAATAGTTGCACAGTTGCAGACAGTCTACTCCCCAAGTAGCAAGTAAAGATAATGAGTAGGATTTACCCCATATATTTTGACCCTAACAATAGTTGCACAGTTGCAGACAGTCTATTCCCCAGGTAGCAAGTAAAGACAATGACCTGCCCTTATCCTAGGTGCAGCTGTTCTCCAAAATGACTTCAGTATAAGCAAAGCACCCACAACTGTCTTGGAGCTCACCACAGAATTTCATAGCTAAAATTTGCTGTGCTTAATTCTTAGCACAGGAAAAACAAAAACAAAAACAAAAACAAAATCCAAACGCACCAAACTACAAAAAACAACAGCTACAAGGGTCCCCTAAGGACACCATGACTTCGCTGGGAGGACACAGTCTGTTACAACTTACAGCCAACACGATGCTGTTCATCTGTGTCTTAGACAAGTTGCCTCCTTTAGGCAATACACCTAAGAGTGACATATAACACCACAAATATTTATTTGCAGGCAATGTTTTGCCCTGAGAACAATCAGAGCCTAAAGGAAGAACAGAGATACACTTCGTATTTTCCAGCTAGCATACTAATTTTGCAGGTCCTGCCACGCTACCAGCCCCACTGTGGGGCTATGCTTCCACCCTCTCCTGACAATCCACCCCCCTGTGACCCTGCTGTGATGGAGAGGGCTGGGACATGGACACTTCAGTGAACACAGGCAGTAACTACACAAAAGAGCTGAAAAAACAGCAACTAAAGGAGAGGTAGAGGGACAAATTTTATCTGTGACTTGACCTGAAACTCAGACATGGTTTCTATTCCTGGCATTCTCCTGGAACTAATAGTAGGTAACACAGGCAGATTATCATGCTCTTTCCACACCTTAGTTTCCCCATTGCTCAAATGTGTGTGCATGCATATAAAGCAAAAGGAAAAAAAGAATAAAAGACTAGAATAAAAGACTAAGACTGTTTAAGTATAAACTGGTTTTGTACATACCTAGTGTGAAAATCCTATGTTTTGCACCTTTGGATTACAATCATATTGCTCAAGTACACTTTGGAGCTACTTGTTCTGGGAAGCCTTGGAGCTGAAAGAGGCCTGGGATTTTCAGAGTGATGATAAAAATCTTATTTTTTCTCATTTGGCTCTTTGGCTGGAAAGGCATGTAGCTTCACAGAAAGCCAGCTTTCCTTTGGAACAGCACCCAGTCAGTCCAAACCCCATGGCTCCTTTTGCACATCTCCAGGCCAAGGCCGGTCCAGAAAAAGGAGATCATGTATTGTTATCTCAATGTTTCAAACGGAACAGAGAGATGCACACGATGGCAGTCATTTGTCTCATATCAACTAAAACACCAGCAACAGCATCAGGAACAAGATCTAATCCTCTCATATCTCAGCCTAGTGTTTGCCCAAGTGGTTTGGGGTTTTTTGGTTGGTTTGTGGTTTTGTTCTGTTTTTGAATTTACCAACCTAAAGATCCACATAACTCCACTGCTGTTTCAGACATAGTCTTTCTTACCTCTTTTGTTTGCTGGTGCCTCAGAGCTGAACATATCTGCCACATCGGCCCACATTTTGGCGGCAGCAGCAGGGCTGCAGGGTGGCTGCTGTGAGAAGGGCCAGATGGTTCCAGTCCGTTCCTCAATGGCCCCAGTGGGCCTGTCAGTGGAGCTGATGGTGCCGCTGAGAAAACATTCTCCTGAGACGGCACAACGCTGCATGGGCAGCCAGGAGTGAGGGGAAAACTGTGAGGAACATCCCTGCTGGCTGCCAGGCCGGAGGGAGCTTGGGCTGCCGGAGCAAGGATCCTCCCGCTGCCACCCAGGAAGGTGTGAGGGGGAGGGAGGATAGAGAGGGGCCATTATGGCGGGCTGCAGCCCCACTCACCATCACCCTGTGCCTCCCCAGGCAGAGGAGCTGGAAACAAAGGAGTGAAGATGAGCCTGAGGTAAAAAGAGGTGGGGGGGAGGCACTTCGGTTTTTGCCTTTGTTTCTCACCATCCTACTCTCTTTTTAATTGCCATTCAATTATATTAATTTTCCCTAAGCAGGTCTGTTTTGCCCATGACAGTAATTGCCAAGTGATCTCCTCATCGTTATCTCAACCCATGATCTCTTGTATCTTATTCCCCCCACCCCCGTCCTGTTGAGGAGGGGAGGCAGAGAGTGGCTGGGTGGGCGGCTGGCAGCCAGCCTGGGTCAGCCCACCACATCAAGTTAGCCTGGTTTGCAGGCATGCATATCAAGATTAAAGAGAACCACAAAACACCACCCACCTCTGTCAAAGGCAGTCCCTTTTGTACTGGGCACAGAAAGCCCACTGCACGGCTTGTCACAGAATCACTCACTGACTTTCCCACCAGACCTTCTGCTGTCATACCGTCAGCTACTGCAGTTCATTCCTCCCCGCCAGCCTCCATACCCCCCTAATAAGCAGAAAATAATCTCTGGAGTAAGGCACTGTAACACTGCACAGAGTCAGGCTAGTGATACCTACACTAAACATGATTTCACACTACAGAAAGAAAGCCATCTTCCCAGCTTATTATCTTGGCACAAATTAGGTTTTGATTCAGTCATGCTGAGAAAACACAAGGAAACAAAGAAAAGGAAGAGTTCTCAAAAATTAATTAAAATAAATTTGTTCCTCATGGAGAACAAAAGTTTTCCTCTAAATTTAAAACCATTATTAAGCACTAATAAGAAAAAGATGGCCCAGTTGCCTTTTGACTACAAGCTTTCCATTTGAGGGTATTTACTTCAAGAAACAGCACAGTGCAACAAACTCTGGAGAGGCTGGTGGTTCGTAAGGTGGGAGAAGATGGGGAGGGTGCACTGTGGCGTTATAAACTCTTGAGAAGCTGCCAATATTTGTGGATTTCTCCCCCTACATGCCTATTGATGAGCTCCTGGCTCAGGGAGCTCTGCTCACTGGAGTTGGCTCACGTGTGGGCAGGTGAGCAGACTGTGAACTGTCATGAATTCCTAGCTCCCATGATGAGTAGAGTCAACAGAAAGATGAAGCGACTGAGTTTATATGCATTTATATTGACAAGCTTTCCTTTGCAAAATCAGGTTAACGAGAGAAAAGAAAAAAAAAAGAAAACGAAAAAATCATTGGCCTTTTCTGTAGAAATGAAAGTACAGCAGAGTGTATTCTTACTAAAAGATGTGCCTTAGATGTATTAAATTACACTGATTAGGGAACATGAACAAAAGCCCCTTCAAGTTTCTTAGAGTCTTGCTGAGAACATCTCCACTACATTGGTCCCACTGGAAGTCGTCTTTTTTTCTTTTTAACTTGAATTTCAAACATGAAGTGACATGGCTCTTTATTGGTTATCTGAGGTAAGCAGTGCTTATGTGCATTACAGAAACAGTCCTTCTCTACCGAAAAATGCAGGCATTAGAAATGCAAATTACTTAGCTGTGTCTTATTCTTGAGGACAACACACAACTTGCAGTCTTAAAAAAAGAAAGGGGCCAAGAACAGTCTGAGCTTACAATTTTTGTGAGAGATCAATGTTTAGCTTACTTTTGTTATATATATGACATCAAAGTGATATTATCCAAGGATTTTTAAGCCCTATAAAAACTCTGCTAGATGGTACTTCATCACAGTCCTAAACTAGACAGGTCTGAATATTAAACATTATGCTAGGACAGGAGATGCAAAAAAGGGAAAGTTTAAGGGCATCTCTCCCTCATGTCATAAAAATTGTATCTGTGCTTCACAGCACAGTATAAGGCAACACATAAACAAATGAGCACCAGCACAGGCGTGTACATTCACAGAACATTAAGCAGCCCCCAGGGAGATATCTGCTGAGTTCTAAAGCAGGAGAATTGGGCATCCCAATGCATCTCACCAGGGCTCATTAACTCCTGGAGATAGCTTCAGCATCCCACAACTGTACTTGGTTACATGGTATAACACACTGATACCGATTCAGCTACAGCCAGGAGTGGAGATTGCTAGCTTCCTGCTAAGCATTCTTTTTTCAGGATAAAAAAAAAGGGCCAAAGCTATTATTTTTCTGCTGTTTATATGGCATCAACATGCACTGCTCTGTGGCTAGAGCTTATAGGTACTTTGCCACACTGATGATTAACAACAGCATGTTTTATACCAGCACATAATCCAGCAAGAGGTGCTTTCCAAGTTTGCTCTGAAATTAAATTTCGGAGAAACCAAAGGAGTGTGGAAACGCAAAGATCAAGTGTCATAATACTAAAAAGAGACTTGGACTGCTCTGTGTCTCAAGAACTGGCTGAATAGATCCTTCATGAGCTTCCTCCAAACCCCTATATGCTCAAAGAATCAGAATAAAGCCACACTTCATCTTTGACACCTTGAGAGGAAAACGCTAACACCCATCTACATAAATCACTGAGAAAGCAAACTGGTAACAGAGGCAAGCTAAAAAAGCACATAAACACAGCTAGCAGAGTGGAAAGAAAAAGAGAGCAAGAACTGCTGGTCACATGGACAACACCACAGCAGCAGATCTCCAGCTGTGTTAAAACCAGCTGTGAGCAAATACTTTCAAAACACCCTGCTCTCTGGTTGGTTTTGCCTTCCATGAATCCCAAAGCAAAGTAATTACTTATATTCTTTCTTCACTAAAATAAAACTTCACACTTTTCCTATGAATGCTCAACAGCAAAAAAAAATATCTAACACTAATCATGTGACAGTACTGGATCTCATTCCCCCATCACAGAGCTTCTATACTGGAGGACAAAAACAAGCCCCACAAGTGAAGGGAAAGAATGTTCATTTATCAGTCTGCACCACCACATCCCCTGACCTATTTTATTACTAAAAATAGTCCCTCTTAGGTCACTGCTGCAAATTGAATTCTGCTGCTTCATTGCCCACTGCAATCTCACAGAACTGCATGCTGCCTACACACAAAACACTGAGTAGGTTAACTTATTCCCTGCCAGGGATGCAGCCAGTCTTCTCATATGGATAAAAAGAAAGACAAAAATCATTTTGCTTAGAGTGTTTGAAATGTTTTCTGCAATGCAGTTTAAGCCCCAACCCAATTAGTTATATTGTATTGTGAATATAAATATATAAATGGTTGGCCTGGGTTCCCATTTGCCCATATTTACAATGTTTTTCAATATTTTTCTTGCAAAATATATTTTCAGAGTGACAGTGTTACAAGTGATGGAATAGCAGCCCAAATGACCTCTATTGACCAAAAATCCTAAGAGGAACAACAGTCAAGCTCTTCTCATTAGGCTCCCTCACTAAACTAAGTCTAAAACGACACAACAAAGAGGAAATAAGTCACAATATTCTGAGTTATAAAGAAAATACCTTCTTTCAAAAGGCCAGTACTCTGTATTTGTAATTCTCAATCCAAAGCATCTCACGACTGTCACACCTCGATGCAAATTGGCAATTTTTGACTCAACAGACACAACATTACTTAAAAGAGAGAGGAAGAGGAAAGCATGAATTTGATAGAGCAAGAACTCATTACAGGATCATAACCATCATAACCAGAATTAGGTATTATGGACCACTTCATGCTTAATACTGAAAAAACATAGAAATAAGTGATGTCCTTGCCATTTTATTTGAGCTAGACAGAATAAGATTAACATAAGCATGTTTCCCTGGGCTATTATTGCATCTTCATTTTGTTACTTCAATAGCTTTCCAATCTTAAACAAACACACCCCAAAAACAAACTCTAAGATCAAAGACAACTGACTTACTTCGTGACATCTTTCTGCTTAAACCACTGCATATTCTGTTGGGAATTTCTTAGTATGCAGCAGATGCACACAGAGCTGAACCATTCAAATGATTCATGGCTTCATTAACCTAACTTTATTGTTATTTAGTTATGAAACCAAGATTCCCACTTCCTGCTATTCTAAAGATAACATCTGCCAAATCTGAGCTTTCTTGTCAGAGAAAAAATCCAATATCTTCAGGAGACAAAATGGTCTCAGCTCTGCCTAAATTTCAGCTGGCATCGTTTCCTGAGATGCTGGGGGCACTGTGGGTCACAACTTGTGTGAGAAAGCTATGTCCTCCCTAGCTCATAAAGATGAGCTGAAATACATGCAGCCCACCACTACAAGGAGAACCCCACAGCCCCTCGTCAAGGACACATGAAATGTGCTTACAGAAGAAAGAGGGAACCAGCCTTGCCAGCCTAAGTGCAATTTCCCATTGGTTGAAGAGTCAAAGAATCCACACTGCAAAGCAGCCAGGGTCTGCATCTCTGATAACCCCGAGCACCAGCCTTTCAACTCCTTGCTACAGCTTGACTAGGGATTAAATAAATAATAATTTTTAAAAATATTTTTTCTTATTTCTAGCTAGTAGGTCAAGGTAAAGTAGGTCTGTTGATACATGTTTTTCAAAGGCATATTATCCACTTCAGTAGTATCAATTCATAGGGTACAGGTGACACACTGGAGAAGCCTGGCATACCTGGACAGCTGTTCTTAAATGAACCTGTTCTTTTCTGAAAGGCCAGTTAGTCACCAGAATGAAAGAGAGATGGGTATTAAGTTATTTACAGAGTCAGGACATGGAGTCCTCACCGCTTTTTACGACAATAGGCATGTTTTGTAATTTTAGCCTGCATAACTAATGAGTCCTTCCAACAGGATGGTCTTTTAGACCTTCAGTTTCTCTGAGATGCTATAGCAGTAACTGCCTTTTCATTTCTTAGGAGATCAAAAAAGAGAGTTAAACTGGAACTTCACTGCCCTTCAAAGATACATTCATTTGCTCTCTTTTTGAGCTCTCCCAGTAACACTTCTGCTGTATAGCACCATCCGCCACTAGAAATCCCACTTACAGAAATAAGGCTATTCTCAGAGAGATATGGTCAAAACACGCTGAGCTCCTCACATAGATTATTCAATAGGTCAGATAACAGGAATATCAGCTAAGTTAGTATTACCAAGATAAACAACAATAACCAAGTAATGATGCTCAGTACAAGTGAAAATAAACTACTTGTACCACTTTTCTACAACCATAGCACATGAAAATAAGACATTATTTGCACAAGTATTAACTACCCAATTAACAGCGTGGAAGTATCTCAGCCTTCTTTACTATAGTTAATATCACACTTTGCAAGTCAAAATTTTGTGTAAGTTTGCAAACCAACTGGGTGCTTGCCAAAACAGAAACAAGAATGACGGTTGATGAAGCTCTAAGGTCTTCCAAGACCTAGTTAAACTGTTCTTTATGGATCATTAAGATAAAATCTGTGCAGCTTTCCAAAGTGCTGGATCTACCAAAATGGAAATACAGTGGAAATACACATGCATCACTGCTACTGAATTTCTGGGGAAAGAGAAAGAGATATGTAATCCATTTGGGGCTAAAGGTCAAAGACAAAATTAAACAAATTAATTTTTTTTCCAATATATATTTCAGTTCCAAACCATGCAGATTATTATTTAAAACTTCAACCACTTCATCATTTAGGGTGGATTCTATACATCACTATCTTCTGACAGTTGAGAGCTACAGAATCAAGTCTTTCACATTTCAGCATCTAAGAAAATTTAAGACCCTTACCAACCATCTGTTAAGTCCACACACCAATCAGAGGTACTAATTAAATTAACTGCTGTCACAGGAAATTATAAATTACAGAAATATTTGCACATAGACAAAAAGGCACTGAGACCTGAACAAGCACTCAGGTTCGGTAAAGTGGCATGTGGGTGCCTAACTCAAGAAGACATTTTTACAGCCAGACCTTGTGGTGCATTCCATGCCTGGCCACTTTTGCGAGCAGTGGGCACACAAGTTCAGCGGCCTGAAGGCCCACATAAAGCCAGACACCGGTCTCTGCATCACTTGGGTATTCCACAGTTTGATCAGTAACTGTGTTGTGAAGCTGGTTTTGAAACAGGGGTCGAGTCTGGGAAGAAAAGAAGTTGTTCCATGTGGTCAAAAAGTCACAGCACCTTCTCTTCCAGGAAAGAAAAGTCCTAGAGCTGGAGGACCCCCTGCAACTAGTACTGCTCAGAATATACAGAAGAGTGCATGAGGCTGTCAGCTCATATTCACACTTGGTGAAAAAAAGAGTAAGCTGCCATCTCACACTCCATTTTGAACACCTGCAAACAAATGCTAAACCAGCAGGACATCTCCTTCTGCTCTCGGTGTTTCGCCTCATGCTTGCTCGCTCTCTTTCTCCAGAAGTGCTACTTCAGTGAAGAGACCCCTTGGAAACCTCCACATTTCCTAACACCTATGGGAACACTTGTAAAGTAGCTGCATGGTATAGGTGCCAAATCATAGGTTGCAAACCCATCTCATCTGCCTTAGTCTCCAGCAGCTGCAAAATTAAAAATAGCTGTCACAGGCAAACCACAAGTGAAGATGAGAATGTTTGCTCATTTATTTCAGGCTGATAATGGTGTCACTGTTGACATGTTTGGGCTCTGAAAGGAGCACTAATGAGGAAATGGACAAAATTATAAAAGCAGAATAAGGAACATTCTAAAATAGGAATCTGAAAATTACCCTCCTTTTAAATTTACATGGAAAATCTGACTAGCCATGACAAAATAATGTGCTTATTTGGCTCTTTGAGATGAATTCCTGTTAACGACAAGCAAAGCAATCATTCAAAGTAGCATTTTCAGCTTTTAAAAATTGTTTCTCACCCTGACCAAATAAGACTATTTTATCAGGTATCGAAATTATATACAACCATTGCCTCCTCATGACTTGACAAAGACACAGTGAATAAGGAATGGAATAATATTACTGCAGAATTTTCTCTCCCGCTTTTGGTCACTTCCTGGCAAACCCTGAAATTTACAGGATACTTTCAGTTCACAGAAAAGGAGCCTCCTGCAAGAATGAGAAGATAGATTTTATCTAGCATAGCAGCAGTATTACCTATATATCTTGTGTATTTTTGCTATTATGTTGTCTGTACAACCACTGAAATGGAATTCTCATTTTGTGAGCCAAACACGGGGTGGGGAGTGTGCACAAAGACTGCTGTGGAGTTCGCTTGCTTCATTCATAAAACAGCAGTAGTTGATAGGTAGCTAAATGCTATTTGGAGCTATTATGGAGCTATTTGGGAAGGAGAAGGTGTATTTTTTTCATTAGGTGAATCCCTATGCATTAGTCACATATTTATCAGATTTCCTCTAGTGCTAATTAGGCAGATAGTCGAACCTTGGGTAACCTAAGGTCAGCGCTGTCTCCTGGGGCTGCAAACTAGGTTTCCTAAAACCTTGGCATGGCAAAGAGCCATCAGTGCAACTGAAATTCCCAAGTAATTTCTGAACTACAGCTTCCCACCACTGTGCCACAGGGAGCAGACACCTCTGAAAGGACCAGGTTCACTGAAAGGCTACCTGACATCCACGAGCAGGAAAACAGCCAACTTTCAATTATCAGCATCCAACCACGAAAGACGTCTCTGGAGGCCTTTGGATAAACATGGTTCTAAAATATATAGAATTAAATGCTGCTGAACAGCAAAGCATCAGGCACAGTTGAAGTTGAACTATACGCTCAAAGGTACATCCAATGACCTTACATAGATTACACCCTAGCAAAGGTTTGCATGTTCAGACATAGCACAACAGTGGCCATTGACAATATGCCCCTTCAAGCTGGATCCCTGCCAGGTCCATAAAGAGTCCAGATACAGATATGGCTAGGGATTGTGGAGGGGAGATTCTCCTGCTGCCCTGCAGCCAACGACGGTAACCCTCAGGCTGCACCAACCCGGGAGGCTATGCCCTCTGCACAGGGAGCAAACCCAGTGCAAGGTCTGCACTCAACTGCAGTCTAAGCTGAAACCATAAATATAAACCCTAAGTATGAACTAATAATACTAATATAAACACAGCTCATCACTGGTGTTGCATGGGTCTACACTGTTTTTTGGACATTGCTACATGCCAGGATAACGCAAGAACTGGCATTTGGACCACAGCATGACACAGATGATTAGACAAAAATTTGCCACTGAAGCTGCTTTTCAGTCACTTCTGAGAGGATGTTCTGACCACTGTAACATATTTTACCTTTTTTGTTTCGTCACTGAAATTAAATTTTGCTTTTGAGGAGCAGAAATACTTCTAAAACAGGTCAGAAATAAGCAGGACCATCACTGAGATACACTTACTGTGCATTCAGAGTTTAAGGAGAGCCTTGGTTTAAGATGACAAGTCTTTTAAGGTAGTAGACTTCTGCTCAAGCTTCTATCATTGACTTTTTGGTTACATTTGGGTATGACTGTCCCAAAAGCAAGAAACTACAGAAGAATGAATGTTAAGAGCTTTATGAACAATCACGGAGATTTGCAGGCACCGCTTAAGTGCTCATGCAAATGTTCCTCATTCTCAGGATTAGAACATGCACGCTGGAAGCCTCCCTACGTCACTTCAGCTATGTCTTGAATTTGGCAAAGATAGACAAAATATCTGCCTCTTGGAAATTACATATTCCACCTCTCTACCAAGAAGAAAATGCTGTGTTTTCAGCTATCACATTTACATAAAGTTTTCACATGTTTCAGACACAAAGCTAATGTATTTCCCTCCAGTGTATTTGGCAGAATAATTCTCTGAAGAGAAATACCTTGCTATTTTATCAGGAAAGCAAAGCACCTTTTGTGGTTTTTACAAACCTAATTCCCCCTCTTCACCTTTGTGGCTGCTGTACTGAACAAACCCACCGATGGAGACGGAGGATTTGCACATGCTGGAGGCTGAAGTCTTCTACTTATTTACAGACCACTGCTCCTTTTGTGCAATGCAGTTTGCGGTACTCTGAAGAAATATCCACTACTCTGAATAATTACAGGCTCTGTCCTCTTTCTGTTGGGCATTAACTTGCACGAGGCAGCCAGTCGTTCCAGATTGATTACCATGAAGAACAGCATCACCAATGCATGACAAGAAAGATGAGACTACCCTTAAGATGACTTTGTTTTATCAGGATAACATCACGGCTAAATATTCCATGCAAAGTGTCAGGCTAAGTCTGGAAGAGAGACCAGTCAATCCTGAACAAACAATCCTGAACAAGAGATGCTCAGCCTTAAGAAGGCCTGCAGGCAATGCTAATATAAAATTAAAGCAGTTTGGGGAAAACACATTAAGGACACCAAGAAGATGACACCAAATTTACATGGGTCAAATTTACAAACTGATGAGTTTTAAAAGAAAGCCTGATTACTTTTACCCCAATATTAGAGAAATTGCTTAACATCCCCAGCAAAAGCTCAGCTGTCCTTTTAATGAAACAACTAAATAGGCCATCTTATGCCCTTTGTAAAGGCAATTGCCCACCCTTAATCAGAACCTCAGACTGTTCCATATTGCCCTGCAGAGATATCTGCTCCCCCTCTGTTTGGAAGTGGTCTACCTTACTGCAACTCATCTATCACTGAACAGTTTCTTACAAACACCAATATGAACTTCCCTGGCAATTCTCCTTCACTCTTACTGTCCAAAACACAGAATAATGTAACTCACTTTTTCAACAGTGAATCATGACTGATACAACTTGGAAGATCATTAAATACAGCTACACTTAAGACTTTTTGGTGAGCAAGTTGGTTAAGTAGTGCTGAGATTAAAGAGTGCAGGGAAGGTAAAACTACCTAGCAGTTCCCTTGGAATCCAACATTAAGAAAGGACTTGAGAACCTCTCTACTTTGAGGATCACCTAGACCCTTCTGATAAAGAGCAACAGGGAGTAAGACAAATGAAAGCTATTTTACCCCCTCCTTAAAACAACTACAAATGGGTGGAATCTCAGAACCAGACCCAGAAATACTTAAAAACACCCTTCTGCCATAGTCTAGACTAGCAGCCACTGCTTAGCATTCTATTAGAAGGGAAACAAACATTATTTTAAGTATTAATATTTTAAATTATTGGAATATGAAAAGAAGAAAAAAACTAAGTTATTTCACTGTGGTCATGGAACATGAATGAAAAAGACACAAATGACATCCAGAAGTTATTCCTGTACATCTGTCTTCACATCTTTGTACACATACAGATATGTATGCAAATGGTCCACAAATCTGGGTCAGTTCATCACGTACATCTACAAAATGATCCAGTTGCTTCCTCTAAGGGCTAAAGTAATAAAGCAACTGCCCATGTATGCCTGGTTCTGACATTAGAATTAGCATAAATAGCTTACAATTATACAATGAAGGGGCTGCAGTCTGGACAGCAAGTAAGAAGCAATTCAAGAGCATTACTACAGAACCATCCTGAATCACCAGAATATGAAAACAGTAAAAATTTGAAAAGAAATACCCAAAGCCAGTGATCAATCATAAGGACCCTCACTATCATTCACTGTGCTGCAATTCAGACTGACTTACGAATTCAAGAAGTTGGGCCCCCAAAGACACATGAGTACAAAAAAAATGAATAATCTTAAAATAACTCTGAAAATCTTGGCTGAAATCACTCAGATTCCATGCAAGTACCACGCAGCTCATTTACTGTGAAAGCGCACACCAGAAACATTCCGGAGCAGTAAGACAACTAACATGCACCATCCATGTTTTAAAGCTGCCAGACACAAGTTCACTGGTTCTGAAAGAGATCAAGCCTTAAAGTTATACTTACACTTATAAATTGTTGATGGCAGCTGACTAGACTAGAAGTGAGTGAAGTTCATTTCCAGAGAGACTTATTTGGCACAGTTCCACAGGAGCTTTTTAGCTACTTCCTTTGCTAGGGACAGCCTAAAAACTGAAATCCAGCTCCTCCAAGCCATGGAGCAGCTTTAAAAAATATATGTAAGAATTAAAAAATACAGGCAGACAGATCACTGCATCATGTAATCAAAACTTAACTTTCCCACCAGATACCAATGTATCACGCGTTCTTGCACTGGTTTGTCAGCAATTTCCTTCAGTGTAGTTTCTCTACATTTAGGGATAGTGAATGTACCCATTAGATCTACCCCAAGCTGAGGGGAAAATAATTAGATGGAAGCAATTTGTGCTTACCATTTCCTTGCTTAAATTAAGGGAAACAAACACATTTTTTTAAACTTCTGCATCTAGAAACATCTTTCACTTTGCACGTCACGTACAGAACGCCAAACGGAGGCGTGCTATACTAGAGAAGGCATTTATTTATCAAGCTACAGCTTTGTGTACTGCAGCATCATCAACATTTTACTCTCTTGGCCAAGTGTTTAACAGCTTACAGCATGATTCAAACTTGACTTTGAGCTTGATTCCTCTAACCAACACTAATGCAGCTCAGAAGACTATTTTACAGTGCTACATAACAGACTGGAAAAGAACTCTTCACAAGATAAAATACCTGCTTTGTGCCTAGCTTTTTTTTCTGTGGAGCCAGTACACAAGAAAACAAGTCATTGCACTAGATAAAGCAGAAACTGGACTTCAGACAAGTTGTATCCACAGAATCCCTCCCATACTTGTCCTTCACTTTTGTAGGGAGACCACAAAATTTTGATCTAGGATTTTTGCCTAGGCTTTAGGATTGAAGGGAGGAGCTCATATCTTAAGACTTTACACTGCCAGTAAAACAAGGTTTCAGCCAGCCACGAAGTGTGGATCTGCAACACTCGGTTAGCAGAGGGAATGAAAACGCTATGTTATTCATGGCCACATGGACTCCAACTAATGTGGGATGGAGTGCCCACAGCAGCAGGGAGTGGGGCATGGTGACTCGGGCAGGACCTCACAATTTGAGTTCCCTTGGGCCCAACACAGTTCATTCAGCACTCTCAGCCGTGCAGCCTGCAAGCTCAGCATCTCCAGCAGACAAAGTCCTCTTGATTTCTGCTGCCCTTGCCCCAGATACCCAACTGAGTATCTTCCAACGGAATTCTAGGCATAAAGAAAGCATAAGTGCATTTACTATCGTTATTCATTGGGTGGCTACACTGCTGTACTTTGATATCTAAATCTGAACTATTGAAAACAGTCCTCAATTTCTCTAATCTTATGGGCAAAGATCACCAGTTGTGGACACAGGCTTCATAAGGATTAGGGTGAAACTCAGCACATTCATTTCTAGTCAAGACAATTACCAGGTTTGACCTCCAGCCCTGGGGACTTAAATGAACGCACAAAGTCCCTGAAATAATAAAAGTTCCTCGTTCTTAGGCTTTAACTGCTCACACAGAACTTGCAAGTCAGCATCAGGCAGAAGCAGCCAAAAGATCTTTGCAGAAGGAAACATTCCTCAAATCAGAGAGCAACAGCTTCACAAGTCATAAGAAAGCTAGTAATGGTGAATACACAGAAATACACCGCCTATGAAGCCAGATACTTGAAAATGAGGCACATCTCATACAAAAGAGTTATAAGACATCTGTTTCAATTACGATACTTTAACAGCAGCTCCCCTAATTACCTAGAGGGAAAAACAAAGAAACAAACCAACCTCTCTTGTTCGATTTCCAGCATTTAATTTGCTTGCTGGGGAATCCCTTTGCTTAAGAGGTATTTATGCTCTTTTGCTTGCAAGGAACGTGTTGCCATGGAGCACTGACCATGGGCAGTAAGTGATTCCACCTTTCTGCTTCCCTCTTTTTCTTCTGCTTTTTTGAATTGCACATCCTTCACTGGAGGGACTGTGCCTTACTAGTTGCTGGCCTTAACCTTTTGCTGGGTATGCATGGCAAATTTATAGTAAGATGTGATTATATTTGTTTTTATTTCAGTCAATGGTCTCATCCAAAAGCTGGTCTTAAAAGTCTTTCCTGAACTTTCACAGATCTTTGACAGAATGGAGTTTCCTTTCGTTAGAGCGAGAAGGTGGCAGATGGGAGATGGAGGAGGATCCAAGCAGACAGAGAAGCACTGCACAAGACTCATGCTGAACTTGTCAACAGAACAAGCTTTCTTTACTATAGTGCTTACAAAAAAAATTAAAGTGGCTGCTTCATTATTCAACAAAAGGGCTATGCAGTAGCATTCAGGCTTCCTTATTTTAGGGTGTCCAAAATTTACCTGCAAAGAATCTTGCCTTGCAGTTAATCAACAGCATACTATCAAGAGTGAGGGAATCTGAGTGACATCTGAGTGACAGCAAACCATCATACTATTCCTGCTGTAAACGGCAGGCAACGCGAGGCTTGGATGTAAGCAGAATACATTTGGATTCCTGCCTCCTTTCATTAGTAGGTGGCAAAATGAGTCTCAGGGAAAAGAAAAAAAGGAAAAAAAAAAACAACCAAAGATTAAAAATAGGGTGAGTGATGTTAGAACAGCAAGGATGTCAATTCCTGACATATTTAACATTTTTTTCCTTTTGGGTCTACAGAAAAAAAATCACATAAGCATTAAGGTTATGAATGGCCAGATGAACCCAAAAAAGTAGCATAGACTGGCAACCCTGATTATGTCTCCATCCTGGCACAGGGAGACAGGGAGACTTGCAGCTGCCTTCTTCCTGCCTGGCATTCCTGTATAGTGGAGGAACAGCTTCCCTACTGGGGCTGAAGAGTATCTAAAAGTTGCCACCAGTATGAATGCTCTCATCACCCACCAAAAGGTCCTGTAACGGAGGAGACTAAAGTCATGTTCAGTCACCACATGTCACACAGTGGAGAGGGCCGTCCAACAACTCATGGTAGGGCACAGAGACTAGTGAGACTCTCCTCTGTACATACTCTTCTCGCCTAAGCAAACACCTACTTCTAAGAAAAGGGCAGAATTACCCATGCATTGGATCTACAACATGGAGAACTGGTAAGTGCTACAGATTTGTCATAAACAACGCTTCATCTTGCACGTTCAATGTGAAACATGCATTAACATTATGAATCTATATGCAACTATGATTTCTGAAATAATCCCATTTGGAGGGATCTGGTACAGATCTCTCCTTGAAATAATGGTCACAGATTTGATCTACTGTATTACAGCAGCAGGGAACAGTAAGAAATAATTAATTATCCCTATCAAAACTAAGGAACAATTTCTTTTCCAGGAGTGGCAAGTAAGCCACTCCTGTAAAATAAAATCATTATCACCAAAAATACACACGTTGGCAAATGTAACAGCAAAAATCTGTTAATACAGCAAAATTCAGCAGGCTACATTGCAAAAGAGTCCTTAATCATTGGGCATACGTACATCATTCGCCATTGACACATCACACACCAAGCGTCCCTTGAGTTTGTCTAGAGTACAGCGTGTTGCAGGGCTTTAAGAGATACACTTTTCACCTCGTTCAATTTAAAGAGACCTTGAAATGTTCAGAACAGGAAAAAACAGTACAAGAGAAAGTATGCAGGAGACAACAGTTCAGGGGGAAAAAAAGTTTGTCAGCTAAAGTAGATATACCTTTCAAGCAAAGTGAGCTCCCTATTAAAAAATTAGCCTTTAAAGATTGTCGTCCTGCCTGAAATCTAGGATGTCTCAACTCAGCAAGAGAGCATCTGGTGTCACTGAAAACCAAAGGCATAGAGAAGACAACCTGCAGTTTAAAAAGGCCAACATTTACAGCAAAGGATCTGCTTACTTGCTCTATCTTTTGGCAACTCAGATTTGCCACCAAGCTCACAATGGGTTACATATTTTTTTAAAATAATAGCAAAATGCCTAAAGAAGCTGAAAGAGAAATTTTTAATGATGCAGCCTAATAGAAGAATTTCCCCACGTTTTATGAAGATGTTGTTTGGAGCATCATCCACAAGGAAAAAACTGGAAGCTCATCAGGTTCAGAATCCTTTCTATTCAAAGTTCTTTCCTACAGAGAAAAATGCAAACTGAAGTCTTCTAGCTGTGTATGTCCCTCACTCATCAGAAAAGGATTGTAGCTCGACTTACAGAACATCTCATTGGCAGTGGTACTCTGGGGGATACAGAACAGCCTCATTTTCTTTTACAAAGTAAGAGGAGATTTGAGAACAGCTTACAGATTTTTAAGTCACTAGCACTGCAGGTCATAATATCAAAACTCTGATAATCTGCTACATTTTGTGAAGTTCCCCAGAGGAACCCATCTCTGGGAAAGCTAAAGGCAGGGCCATAGAGGACATTGGCAGTTACTCTTGCAGCTGATATAAGCATCAGAAATTTCACAGTGGTACAGCTTCAAATGAGCTGGCTGAAGGAACCTCAAGAAAAGTTGTGCAATGGCTGCAACCTCACACTCACAGAACAGCCCAACAGTTTCACCCCTTCCACCTACTGCTTTCCATCTTGCCCATCATAATCACTTTATAGTCATCTAGTAATTTGTTCCAATACAAGGCTACAGAGCGGGGATATAATGCGAAGTTAAATCTCAACAAAAGGGAGAGAAAGAAAGAGCTAAGCCCATAACATGAATTCCTGGCACATGTAAAGGCCTTCCTAGAAAACACTTAGTTCAGCAAAACAGTGCTGTAATATATACAAGCAATGCTTAAAACAGAATCAATACATCATATATTATCTTCTCTTGTCAATTATTCCATCAGACCTGTAGAGAGAAGTAATATTTAGGCCAGAATACTTATTAAGCTACAGAAAAAAAAAAAATAAAAATCAAAAAGCATTCAACATACTGTTTTTTTAAAATCATTACAATTTTGGAGGGTTTAGTTGCAGTTGTTGGTTGGGTTTCTTTGGTTTTAAGGACACTGGCAGGCATGCTACCATCTTTAGCAAGTTTAGAGTTATCAGGATCTAATACAGCCATTTCACTCCTCAAAGTCTGATGGGCACCAAGACCTGTATATGTAGCAGAAGTCTCTCACTTCATTCAGCTTCCTGTGAACTACAGTTACACTTGAAACTGTGCCATAAACAACTACAACACGCTTGACCTGAATCCTGTTTGATTTACTTGATCAGCACATATATATCAACCCTCCTTGCTGCTCCACAAGAAACATTCAATGTGCTGTGTTAATCGTCTCCTAAAGCCCTGTTCCATTATAGCCTTCAGTCCTCACTTCTCAGTGTTCAAATAAACCCAACGATGTAAAGACAAAATGAGGTGAAGGCGTTTCTCAGAAATAATAAAAGTCCCTCGAGACTCTGCAAAAAGCACAACTCTCAAAAGCATTTATTTTATTTACTTTGTTACCTCCCTTCCACACAGAAGTGTTTGACTGAAACAAGATTTAAAAAAAAGAAAAAAAAAAAAAGGCAAGTAAAGGCTAATTTTTACAAGTTTACCAACTTTTCATCTCTGTTTTGACAGCAAGGACATGTGACATCATAGTGGGGGTCTGCTACAGACCACCCAACTAGGAAGACTGAGCAGATGAGGCCCTCTACAGACAGGTCAGAGTTCACAAGCCCTGGTCCTTGTGGGCAACTTCAACCACCCCAATATCTGTTGCAGGGACAACACAGCAGGGCACAAGCAATCCAGGAAGTTCCTGGAATGCACTGATGATAACTTCCTTATCCAAGTGATAGCAAAGCCAACGAGGAGAGGTGCCATGCTAGACCTTGTTCTCACCAGCAAGGAGGTACTGGTGGGGAATATCAAGCTCAAGGGCAGCCTTGACTGCAGTCACCATGAAATGGAGTTCAAGATCCTTAGGGCAGCAAGGAGGGAGCTCACTACTGTGGACTTCAGGAGAGCAGACTTTGGCCTCTTCAGGGATTTTCTTGGTAGAGTAACATGAGATAAAGCCCTGCAGGGAAGAAGGGCCCCAAAAAGCTGATTAGTATTCAAGGATCACCTCCTCCAAGCTCAGGAGTGATGCTTTCCAACAAAGAGGAAGTCAGGCAAAGATGCCAGAAGGCCTGCATGGATGAAAAAGGAGCTCCTGGACAATCTCAAACAGAAAAAGGAAGCCTAAAGAGGGTGGAAGCAAGGAAAAGTAACCTGAAAAATTGTCCAACTAGCCAGGAAGCAGGTTAGGAAGGCTAAAGCCCATATAGAATTAAATATGGCCAGGGACATCAAGAGCAACAAGAAAAGTTTCTACAGATATGTCAGTGATAAAAGGAAGATGGGGGAAAATTGTGAGCCCTCTCTGAAAGGAAATGGGAGACCTGGCTATCTGGAATATGGAGCAGGCTGTGGTACTCAAGGACTTCGTCTCATTCTTTACCATTCTAGCCATACCGCCCCCAGTTACAGAAAGTAAAGGCAGAGACTGGGAGAATGAAGAATCACCCACTGGAGGAAAAGATCAGGTTCAAGACCACCCAAGGAACCTGCAGGTGCACAAATCCATGAGGCCTGATCTGGTGTCCTGAGAAAACTGGTGGATATTTCTAAAATATCCAGAAAACTGGATATTTTTAAATATCCAATGTTTTTTAATAAAAATGCTCTGGTTTTACCCTGAAAGTGTACTCCAGGCTTGCAAGTTTGAATGGTTTCTTCTTTGTTACTAATAAGTAAAACAATCTTTGCTTGCCATTTAATACCTCCAGATTTTATCCAACACAATTTCCATGCCTCAAGACCTAACTCCTAAAGTGGTGAAAGAGGATTTACCCTTAAGAAGAGCTGGAGGAAAAATTCCCCATCCATCTTGGTTTACAAAAGCTTCAGGAAGCCTACTTTGATGCATGCATTTAGTCCTGTGTATCGTCCCAGAAGTGTCTGTTTCATCACCAGCCTTACAGCATTTCATACCTATCCTTACAGTATCATCTCTCAGACCTATGTCACTGTCAGCATCTCTGCCTTCAGCTTTAGTTTTTGAAAGATTTTTTTGACCTTCATGACAGCAGTTGGAGAACATGACCAAAATGCTTTGTAAAAATCCAAAAAGTGGACAGAAAGCATGAGGACTTAGAAATGCACATTTGTGAAAAACTCCAACTCATGGTCAAGCCAATCTCAAAAGTTAAAATAAATCCCTACTTCAGATCTATTTCTTTATTAAGCAGAAAGCTACCTAAATTCTTTTAAGACACACACACATACAATATCAGAAGACAAAAACTTCAGAGATTATTCACTTGTATCATGTAACTGGCTAAGCTAGGTCACACACGTTTATTTATGCACTGACAAAAAAGTCTTAGTGCTCCGTAAGGGAGCTGGATAGCCACTACATACAAGCATGTGGCTGTCAACCCTGGGCTGTACAGCAAGATATTCACTCCTAGAGAGCCACAGATCCCACAGCACACTAAGGGCACTCATCACACCAGCTTTCTAATTTAAGACACCTTTCCTTCCTGTCAACCCCTCAGCTGCAAAACTTCTACTCAACCACATACTCTTAAGTGCTGAGGTTGTTGCACGTACAGAACCCAGAATCGTCAGCAGAGCTTACTTAGGCCTTGCTCAGTAGGACAGTACTGAAGCCTTCACTTGTTGCACTTCCAAGTGATCTCAGCCACTTTGCTGGCCTTGTGCTTTTATTTCTGCAAGCTCCTCCTACATGCTCTCTATCCTTGTCCTTCCTTTTCTTTCCTTTTGTAGCCAACAAATGCTACATCTTTCTCTGGTGAGCAAGGGTGACTACTTTTGTTACTCACGTTTCCTTCCTTGAAAATTAAGATAAATAAGCCTTAGATATATTGGATATATTTTTCTTCTCCTTTAAAGTAATTGCTCCACTTAGAGCCTGTGAGCAAACATATATGACAAAATCTAATTTGTTTTCTAAATACTCAGTATCCATCCAGTGAACCCTCTGAGAAAAGATTGCATGCATCTGTACTGCAGCTCCCATGCTCAAGAGCCTTCCCCTCCTCCATAATTTTCTAAGATCAGGTGGAATGACTTTTCCTTTACTTCATGCAAGCAAGAGCTCTCCACTCATTCTGCTTCAAGTGAAATTCTTGCTTGGTAACATTGGCTGCTTCTTTGCTAGTGTCCTATGATAATTACCTCCTCTAACCGCCACTCATAGTTCCATCCTGATGGTTTTAGCTGTCACCAGAGGTTAACAATGCAACGTTAATGCTTGCCTCTTACCCATCTTCTGCAGGGTTCTTGATGCAGCAGAATTATCCCTGAAGATGTGATATGGTGTCTCACAGGAAACATAATGAGTTAGTGCACAAGAGCTGAACTCTAGACAAACTATAAGTTGACATCACAGCAATAATGTAAAGTTCAATTCAAAATTTTACAAGAACTGTGAGCTTTTAATACGGAAAAAGAACAGCTTTTATCTTCAGAGCCTAAGCAGCTCTGTATCTGGTAATGACAGGAAAGCACACTGTAAACAATATGACAAGCACTGTATTATACCTGTTTATATGCTAAATGATGTAAATTAAGACAGACACCCTACCCCGAGATTAATTATATATTAGAATTGCCTCTCTGAGGGGAAGGAAAGCGATTGCCTCTATTATTGGTTGTAATGCAACCAATTAGAAAAAAAAGCAAAAAACCAACCAACTGGTCCCATTATGCTAAAATATGGTAAGAGGCAGTTTTATTCCAAAGATTTGATAATCTGAATTGACAAGCCACACAGAGAAAATATGAACAAAGCATTCTGCAGAGTCAAATCACCCAAAAGATGCATCCATACAGTAACAAAGCCTGGAAGAGAAGGTAGCTGTAAAATCTAGACTTCACTCACAGAAGATGCAGTACAGCCAGATGTTACCCTAAACTCTGGAGTTTCTTTCTAAACTGTCAATGCAAACCCCTTTTTCTTGTGGATCTAATTAGGATTTCACTGCAAATTATCCTCCCTTTCTTATAACCAGTGGCCACTCACTTCAGACAATTTGGCTGATACAAAACTTTTTTTACCCCCATCAGGAGGTTCTTCCAAATTCTCAAATTAGCATTTCTTCATCTCTCTCCTCACCACCTTACGCCCATGAATTCATAAAATAGCTGGCCGTTTGGCTTCCCATTAGCCCTTGGAAAAGAAGTTCAGAGAGTTCAGAGGGTCAGATTTTGTGAGGATAACTTAGTGAAAATAACAAAAATGTCAGACATCTGAAGTTCATTTCCAGCTTCTGTCTCACCAGAGGAACAATTAGTTTGCCTGGAGCATGAAAGAGTCTACGGAAAAGAAACACAGAGTGAAAAGACACTTGAACAACACTGCTAGGGCTCACTGTTATTTAAACACGGCAGGAAAAGCGTGATGTCAGATGTGTATCTCTGCAGAGAGCACTCCGACAGGTGCTCAGCTAATGATATGAGCAAGGCTGCTTTTTTTACAATGAATATAACCAAAGGAGCTTATATTTTGAAGAGCCATTTTAACAGTTATAGCCACATTAAGAGCTAAGTGACATACAATATGGCTCTGCCAGAGAGCAAATTTAGAAGGCCGACATATAACCCCCATGAAAATGGCAACAGTAGTGGTTACTCGAAGCCCTGCCAGGTGCCCTTTAATAAGCAGAGAATGTGATTAGCGCTGCAATGCAAAGAGACAGCATGCTGCAACATGACTCCATGCTGGCCTGCCAGGAAACCTTTACAACAGAGACCCTGGCTGCACTGGGATTTTTCATGCATAATAAATAAAGCAACAGACAGGCAGACGGAGGCTCCTTCCTGAACACCAGTGCCCTCCACTGCGTATGCCGAAGATTCCTCCAAATGCTACAGTGATGTGAAAAGCAAGAGAGGGAATTTATGATTTTCCCTTCATGACAGACCGCTGAGTCCCCCAGGACCGAATGTCAAACACATGACTACATCTGCCGCTTCGTAGGGCTGCTGCGAACATCTAAATAATGCTGTCAGCCCAACGCAGAGAGCCGTCCCTCAGACTGCACAGGCTCCTCTCCCCATTGGTGCTCACTCTGCCATGGAAATATGCCTTTCATAATCTGTTACAGTACTTCCTCAATTGATGCTCCATACCATAATTTAGTTGGAATCGTGGAACTTCACTAAGAGAACACGACCTCATTAATTAAGAGGTAGTGGCTCCCACCTAACAAGAATTCAGCTTCCTTATTACAAAATGTGGAACCAAAGCATTTGGGATGCCATTAACTCCACCACCATTTTAGGATGTGTATCACCAGCTCCCTAAGTTGGGCATCACTTAGATCACATTTGTTTTCCAGCTCATAATTTCTGTGTTCCTCCAGCATAAGAACATAAGAACAAGTTTTGCCAGATCATTGAATAATAATAATTCTTTTACTTCCCTCACACACTACCACACACTTTAGTTCAGAGCATTTAAGCACAGTCTGCCATTTGAGTAGAGAGATGTTTTACCTTCATTTCCTCTCTAGAGACTACTCTTCAATTCAATTCAGTATTACTGTTTACTCTCCAACTGGACTTGTTTTCTTGTATGTCACTTGTGCAAAACATGGTTACATATTTTGGGTTGGGGTTTTCTTTGTTGTAACGTTTATTACATCGTGCCCTCTCCACTACTATTACTCTCACGGGAGAAACAGTGCTGAGTGGCTAACCCAAAAAGAAAGAAGTCCAGAAGAGAGAGAGAAAAGTATCAAGGGAGTAACTGCACAACAACAATAATCACAAAGCCCAGTTTCTTCTTGTGAACACTGCAGCACCACCACAGCCTGCACTGACAGTGCCCCTGTGCTTTGGGTCTACACCACACAGCAGCAGCAGAGCCAGTCATATAGTCCACGAATGACTATATCACTGAAGGAGGTTTGAAATCATCCCTGCAAGAAAATAGCACAGCCCAAAGCAGCAGTCAGAATTCACTACGCTATGAAAGTGCAGGGAAGAGCCATTTGCACTACTGGAAGCAGCCACACATCCAAACACTTTTCCTCTTCAAAACACCATAACAGAAACTGTTTCCTTGAAAGCTCTGCGTCTTAATCTTCCAAACACACAAAAATATTTAAAGTGTCCAAATTAGCTGTTACATTAGCAGAGAATCACAGATTAGGTATCAGCCACTGCACTACTGTGGGCATGCACATGCACAAACCAGGTATGGAATAACCACTTATAAATGCACAGTCTTGGGAAGTTGGATGATACAGCGTAATGATTTTGTCATCCTTATAATTATTTGTTACCTTTTTTTGGTTTTTAGGGTTTTTTTAAATTATTTTTCCTACTACAAGGAGGCTTTAATAAAGTTGCTGGGTTTAACTTTTATTAAAGAAAGACACTTGCAGTTGGAGGTTTTTCAAGCTGTTCTGACCTGTGTCCTGTGGTTGCAGCACACTCTTGGCACACATACATTTTATAGCAACTCTACTTCTGTTAATGTTGCTCGATTATTTCAGTTGTAGCATAGCATGAGCTGCACACAACATGCTAAGTGGTCTCCTAAAGGACAATTATTCCCTTTTTTAGAAAAGGAGGATCAAAGTCTTAGTGGGGAGCAGGAAGGAACCTCGTAAGAGCCTTCGCCATAAAGATAATTTTTAATCACATGCTTTTTAGGGTAAGAGTCAAATCTTCTTACTTTGTCACTGTTGAAAACATTATAGACTGCCAAACCCAGAAAAGCTCAGCTTTTTCGCAGTGATTTAGTTCCATTATGTATTTCAATTGCTTAAAAATTCTGTCTTAATATAATGAGGCTCAGTGTTACACAGTGCAGGTATCGTACTCAGGTTTTAAAAACAGCCTTTGTTGTGCTCAGTAAGTACATACACAGTTTCCCGTCTTGAAGGTCTTTTTCCGACATGAGATGTTATATAACATTTATTAAATAACCATTCTTTTTTTTTCAATCAAAAATAGGCTGGGTCCCATGATGATTAATCCTTGATTGAGGTGAAAAGTGCAAGGTTTTCTCTTATTAGGCAGGGATTTTCATTTTCAAGCGAAAGGTCATATAAACATGAAAGATATTACAATATTTGCACGCTTCAGAATCAGTATCACAGGACAGGACCAAACTAAAACACAAGTGTGTTTTCACCAAGAGCTAGAAGTGCAGATGCTGACACTTTTTCATGTACTAATTCTTACTTTTAACTCATTAAGTTTAGAAATGTAGGTATATTTGTAGGTAAACCTTACACCTTTTCCTTTATATCAAACATTTACCTCATGATCAAATGAACACCGAATTTATTCCAATTTACCCATGGAACAGGAGTCAGTGGCATTACAGTTAAGAGAAGAACCAAATTCTGCAGTGACTTCAGTAGAAGAAAGCAAGAAAAGAGAATTCAAATAACTGAACCGTACAAATGGATGCAGACTATATAAAGTAACATGAAAAAACTAACTGCTTGCTAGTCCTACAAATCAAACAGTTTGTATCATCAGCAAGATGACTGGAACACAACTTCAGCATTTGTGAAATGAATCATAAATCTAGCCTCTCTGGCTTCTTAAAAGTGTTTCTATTTAAAAGATGATGCAACAAAAAAAGCACAAACACGTTTGTATATACAACCAGAAAGACTGGCTTGAATATCGTGCTGTTAAAGGCTCACTTTTCAGTTTACCTTTCATTTCAAACTTGAGCTACTTCAGTCTAAAAGTTAATCATTCAAGCATTTACTAATTTAGAAACCATCAATATAGTTGTCCTAAATAAACTCTGCTTGAACAATAAGATATTAGAAAATAGTACAATAAGTAGACATATTTACAGAAATCTGTGTGACAGCTTTAAGGAACGTAACAGTTGAGAGCTTGGAACCAAGAGTGACAAACAATCAGAGAAATTCTACCACAAAACGTTCTAAAAAATCAACCTTTTAAATGCATGTGTAAAAATTCATTTCAGGAATAAAATGCATCATAGTTCTTCAGTGAAAAAATAAATAAATAACAGCACATCTCTGTTGTCCTTAAAATAAAATCAACCAGCTGCCAGCATTGATAATTTTCCCATTAAATTCACTGAGTGTAGCACACAGCTTAGACAGGAATATTATGTTCTTTACGTATGCAAAGTTTATTGTAACTATTTCTAGAATTTCTTTCCACTCTCAATTTTTTCCAGAGATTTCTGCCTAGAAGGCAGAAACCTTAAAAGGACGTAAGGAGAGAGAAGGTTGTTCAAACTTGATGCTTTGCTTTCGTGTACATTGGAGGAATCTGCTAGCAGCACACTTTCACTTCATCAATTCAGCAAGAAACACAATGTGATTCCTCTGATTGCTCTTCAGTCGACATTCAGAAGCACCAGCCTGACAATTAATACAGGCATGTGACACTGAGTGAGCAGGGAGAAGGTAAAGGGAAAATCTTTACTTAAAGCCAGCCATGAACTAAGAAATAACAACTTCTACAATGTTTAATTGTAGAAGGATAATTAGAAAATATACTACAGTATACATGGAAATATACTACATATACAGAACACTACCTCTCTGGCCACATAAGTGATAAGGCACCAACCTAAAATAAACACCTTAAAAATCAGGACATGGAATGCAAGTTGAATACCAAATAGCTGACTTCTCCACACCTGCCTACCACACTTAGGAAAATCAAGGCAATTTTTCACTTAACATCTCAATGCATCAGTCACGGCAATGAAGAACGTCTATATGGATGGAGTCCATGACTGAAACTTAGAAGACTGTTCCATTTCCAGCTCTCTCTAGCATAGAAATTTTTTCTTCTTCATCTCTCTCACCCTGTCTATTAATGGGGATAATGATGCTGACCTCCTTTATAAAGCAACTCAAAATCTACAGCTGACAAAAAGTTCTTAAACATTTAATTCTAAATAGCAGCAATCATGTATCAAACTTCAGCTATCAATTCATCACATGAAAGCAAGAATCTGATTTCTCCTGAACTCAGTAGACAAAATTCCACTTTTTCACTAACATTAGCTTCCTAGTACTTTGGTCATTATAAAAATAGCTGCACTGTAGCAGCTGCAGTAGTCTTCAGATGCACTGAAGAACCCGACCAACGTTGACCGCCATTTTGAAGTTTTTCCAAGCGTCCAACAACAGAAGACCCAGGATATTTTTTTCACTGAAAATTTCCACATTAAACAAAGATACTTTGGACCAGCTTCAGGCTTAGATGCTACTCTGACTCCTCAGCTTCAACTGCTGCAACGGCTCCATTCTAAAACAGGCTGTAGCACTTTGCAAATGTACTTTGCCGATACATCCATCAACCCCTCTCTCCTTACGGGGGTTGGCCAACAAGGGCACCTTTTCATCATCACCACTTAGGCTACCAGTTCCTCTTCTTTCCTCCACATCTATATGTGACTTTCCTTCTTTCAGCTGCACACAATGCCCTTAATTATTCAGCATGCTAGATATGTCAGGTTTCCTTTCATCTTGTGCTACTTGAAAACGAAGAAAAGGTGAGCGGGTTTGATATAAAAGTAAGCTACTTACCAACTACTGCCAGATTATGCTCTGAGCCACACGTGACCTGAAAAAGAGACATGAATGAACAAAAGAGAGCCCACTTACCAGCAGGAAGACAACCACAATTATGACTTGAAATTAAAAATTAACCTGAAACAAACAACTACAGTTTGCAGGATGCAAAATCAAGGTTGAAGTACTCTCGCTTTTAAGTGAAATTTTATTTCTTGTCTCACTTAGGGGCTTAGTGTCAGGGGAGCATATCTGTTTGTTTTGTTAATAAACAGGCTTTTTTTTTCCAAAATGCAGTCACCACTGACGTTCTGATCTTTAGGAGCAAGACTGGCCACAATTCTGTGAAAACATCACACCCTTGACAACATCCACTGGATCCAACAAGACTATTCATGGGCATAGAGCAAATGCAGATTAAGCTTCTGGAAGATCAGAGCCATACAGCGACAGCTGGGTATCAAAAGGGCCATGAAATCTCCATTTCTCTTATCTATACTGTTTTTCCCAGATGATCCCTGAAGAACTGCACAAAGTATACGGGCTCAGTGGGATAAACCTGAAGTGATATGATCCCTATGGTCATTTGTCTAGAATGGAGAAAAAATACCATAGGACTCAACTCTCCTCTTAGCAGCAGGCTGATTTAATTCTTAAAAGCTGCAGGAAAAAAAGAAACCAGTGCAAACATTTTCTCCCAAGCTCATTAGTGAGGGAAATCAGTTAGGCAGTTCTTTTCAAAGCAAACTCATTCTCAGTGTCTTTTTCTTTCCTCTTTGCAGCTGCTGTGAACACGTCAGATGTTTGAGTTGCTGTAGTGTGTATCACGTAGTACCACTCACTAAGTTTTCATAAGTTCTTCACAAATGATAGTAAAACAGGCCCCAGGAGCAGCCCACTGCTCTACTGCCAGGGCTTGTCTCTCCCATTGAACTCTTTTGCAATGCCACTACTAGCACAATTGGCTGACATAACACAGACATCGTATTACAGAAGGGTACTCTGCTGAGCGCCCTCAAGTTTTAAATTAAAACACGAGCAATTCCTTCAAAATCCTGTATCTGGTTCATTGTTGTGCACCTGCTTGCTCACCACACATACTACTGTGCTGGAGAAAATTAATAAGCACATCCTTCTACTTCTTAAAAGTACATCCGCAAAGATAAAATATAAAGCAGAAGTGTATACTAAATTACATTAAAGAAATAGAAGTCCCTGCCATCAAAAATTTATATTGGTTTGTGCACATATAACTTTATAGTTTTTACAACCAGAGAAATTGCTACCTCAATGTCTGCGTAACATAAAACCATCGAAACAGTCCCTGTAGTCAGCTCACTGTGCTTGAGCGTTTACTGGAAAAGAGATACCCAAGACTGACACACAGACTAGCTTGAGCAATTGTGTTACAAATAAACACTGCAATCACCACAACTGTGACATGAAAACATTTGGTCAATGCCATCCTAACACATAAATGGCAAGGAAGACTGAAGAGACTCTTAAGGATAGAGGCACCTAGCCAAGACATTAAAGCATTCGGGAAAAGGGGGCAAGAAAAACTATTCAAGTCATTGCACACTCCAGGATGGCTTCATTCTCAGAAAAATCAAGACAAAGCAGCAGGAAAAGTAATGCCTTTGCAAGAGCACCAGCAGAACTGCATCGAGTCTTCTATTCCACAATATTGCATATGGGCAAAGCGTTTAAGCCCTGACTGTTAAAATGCATAAGTCATTGCCATATCCCATATCATTATCCTCCCCACAAGTCAGAGCCCTGCACAGGAGCAGGGCTGGTTCCTAATGCCTATTTACTGGCTCATGCTCCCTCCAATACTTTTCGAGCTTAAAGGTTGATGCCATGGAAACAAGATCCACATGGAAACACACAGGAAGGCTTTCTGGCAAAAAAGCAAATTCTGCATCTTCACCAAGTGCTGAAAATTTGAGATACCGAAGCTGCTGCTAATAAAAATAAATGAATTTTATCTGAGGTGTGAATAATCCTATCTCAGCTACTTCCCTAGGAAATACGCTAACACAGGCACAGACTCAGAAACATCAGTACAAAAGAACTGCTCAGGCTGGTAGCCCATACTTACTGCCAGGTTCCCCCTCAGAAACACTATGTTAAAAAAAAATAATTAAAAAAACCCACCCCACCAAAACAATGTGCTGTTTAGATTCTGAAACACCCCCCGTCAAAGAAGCATTTTCTTCCCATATCTAATAGCAGCAGCTACGGAGCCTGCAAATCAGATAAAGGAATGCTGGTGACCTAAGACAGCTTTGTACTCTATTCACGTAGCTGTTACTCTGCCTACCATTCAGAGCCACCCACTGCCCAGCTTATCGGGTTGTAAGGGAGTCAATCAAACGGCACTGGGTACAAGCAGACCAGCAGCTGCTGTACTATACAGCCTCACCAGCGCTGGGGAGTCGCGGTGTGACAGCCACCCACGGCCAGCGTGGTGCAGGTGTGCTCGCTGCAGCTCGGCAGCCCGGCGGGGTAAAAGCCACTGCAAAGCATGAGCGACTGGTGCTGCTGCACCCCTTTCGGTCAGGTAAAAGCCACCTCAGTGGAAGCGCCAGCTTTGCCAACAACAACTGAAATCAAGCAAAACCACAAGGCATTGCTATTGGTGAAAGCATTGGCCTGGATTCACCTTCGACGTCCCAAAGCGAGCACAGCACGTGCCACGTACCAGCACCGTACTGTGCTCCAGAGAATTTGCTACTTTGAGAGCAGAAGGTTCACTAGTTCTGCCTCATTGCAGGGCATCACCATCTGACAACACAGATTGACTTCGTATGAACCCCCAAATAAAAACCACCCTTCGGGGACTCTGAAGTTAGCTGCCCGGAACAGCAGCCTTGCTACAGGCTACACCGTCCACCCGCAGGATTCCTGCTGGCCTGCACATGTATGACTCAAGAGCTCAGAAGGCACCATACCAGAGAGGTGAAGCAAGGTTGCTGCTGCTTAATGAGCAGTGCTGCCTCGCAGGTATTTCATAACATCTTTTTTTACAATAAGCTGAAATGTAAATGTGACACCCTCTTTTCCTCATGACTCCCCAGAACAGGCAACCATCAGCAAGAACACATAATTTGCTGGTACAAATACAGACCAGCCAGAAAGCAGCATTGCAGAACAGATGTTTTATGCTTACATTAGATGTAATAAGCTCTGCAGTCAGTACAGGTCACTGGGAGAAGCCTCATATTTACTGCAGCAACCATAATTTTCCGGCTACTTCTCTTCTGTTCCCTCCCCCAGTGTGCTGCAGAGAAATTAAATTCCAACAGACATCTGCATGCTCCCAGTGGATAAGTACATTCAAGGGTACTTATAAACACACAATAATGCTTTCTAATTGGGCAATATTTTTACATTCTGTTTTAATTGAAAAAAATCACTAGTCTTAAAGACAAATCAGAGTGACTGCTGGCGAGAGCAGCATTCTGTGAACCTCAGCAACACAGACACGATGCATATTAAAGTTCCCTCGCTGTTTGGAGGAAAAATTGAGAAGAGTTGTGCAAGAATATCGTGACCTCTAGATGATCAACAGTCTCGCAGCACTTTACAAATATGTGAGGCAGGAAAGGAATGCTCAGGAACCATTTTAATCACTTATTTACCTTATTATCTGTGCCCTTTCAACCATACATAAATTGTTTGTTTCTTCCCTTAAATTGTGTGTTAGCAAGCTGTTTTCTACCTAGCAATGGCTGCAGTTCACATCCATCCATCCAGATTTAACACATATGGTGAGAAGCAGCCAAGGGACCAGTATTTTATTAATCATAAATAGTCAAGACATAAGCTGCATGGACGGTGAGGGAAGACCTTAGCACAGCAACCACTAACTCTGGGCACAACACCAGCATCCTTTTGCAGCCTGCAGAGATGCTTATGGCCCAGTCCTAACACAAATTAATTGATTGAATGTAAAAGCAGTGGCTAACACAAAATAACGTATTTCACATAAGACTAAAATATTTTTATATAGTAAAAATACTGTATGAAGTATAAAAATAACATTTACTATATAATATAAGCAATCCTATATATGTGTGTGTATATATATAAAAGAAAATGTGTGCATACATAAATATATCTGCTGGAGCAGATGTTATCAGGGAAGAAGGTTCAGAGGAGAGGTGAGGATAAATACACAGCCTCTCCCTCCTAGACCCAGGACAGAGACCTTTCTGAAGAATAGTTGCCCCTCCTTTTGCTCCCCCCCCCAGTCCTATTCGGTAAGAAAGCATTGCTCTCTCCTTTGAAGACAGTAAACAAACATATAGAGGATAAAAGTCATGCAGATATTTAGACACACCATCTCCCATTGATTTCCAAAGGTAATTAAGACACAAAATACCTTTTGCCAACCATCCCCTAAGGGACTTCCAAGCGCTACAATAAAACAAGTCTGACAAAGTGTGTAAAAAGCCACGTTTCAGGCTACTGCCTTGACCACAAGGATATTCCTTCTCTTCTTTCGCTACTCTCAGGGCTCCGACTGAGGATCTGGTGTGCATCCCATCAGGAAAAGCACTGAAACAGAACTGCAGGCAAAGTCAGTCTAGTGCTGTAGCAGAAAGGCAGGGATAGTACAGGGGGTTGCAGGGAAGAGGCACAGGGAGCCAGACTCACAAGCGGGATCACCGAATGAAAATTCACAAGGATCCAAAACTCAGGGTGCTTCACTAGAACAAGAAAAGCACCTTAACACCATTTAATTTTGGTTCACTGCCCTACAAGCACACCTTAATTCCCTACAGTGCAATTATTTCCCAAAACACTCAAGGATACAGAGGCTTCCATCACTTCTCAGAGATACAAGCATGATGTACAAAACAGATTTCAAAGGCTGAATGAAGATATGCTTAAGTTGCATCCAGATTCTAGTCATAGTCTAGTCATTTCAAACTCTTTAGCTGCTAAAAGCACAGCTCTTGCAGGGGTGGCAAGGAACAGGACACGGAGAGGGGACGGATGACAC
Organism: Jacana jacana; assembly: GCA_013400555.1. NCBI lineage: Eukaryota > Metazoa > Chordata > Aves > Charadriiformes > Jacanidae > Jacana > Jacana jacana. Next base: position 42,351 of record VZTM01037991.1, read on the forward strand.
AACAAGGGAAGAAAACCATTAAAAGGGTGTGCACACAACTACTTTTATCCAGGACTTTAGCCACGGCGTCTTACGTCTTTTGACAAATGTGACTGTGTGGAAACTGCCAGGGTCAGAAGTCAGCAAGTTTTATTCCTTCTGGAATCAGAAGTTCTAATGGAAGGAGACGAGGTGACCGAGAGACTGCAGATCAAAGCTTATGTAAGACAGGGGAATCTTCTCTCCCAAAGCTGTTCTTCCATGCCCTTGATTAATGTATCATAACAATGATTTGTACTGTTTGACACACTCTGCCCAACCACATTTGTATGCAGAATTCTACTGATGCGAAAAAATAAAATAAAAGGAATCTAATTAGCAAAGCAGTCCTGCTTCCAATGATCCCTCACTAGGAACTCTGTGTTCCTCTTCTGGATCATTTGACTCCTGATTGATAAGAGAGCAGCTTGCTAACCTAGTCACATTCCTGGCGAGCACAAGACTAAGTGCAGTTTAATGCAACACCTGCTAGCAGCAAACCAGCACAACCTCACCAAGAACAGCACATTAAATCTGTTCCTAGCTGTTGGCTGCATCAGTTGAAAAGGGAAAGGTCCAGTGCCCTAAGAGCTCACAAGACATTTTGCACTTTTCATCGATCTAATAATCTAATCTATTTAAGGTGGACTTTTTGTTGTGTGATTGGCTTTTTAGTTTGTATGTAATTTTACTTTCCACCACAGCAAGAAAATTCACAAGGGAATTTAATTGAAGCCTATCTACTAAAGTCTGGAAGAAAACATTGCTCCCCGTGGCTTAATGTGCCATGTAAGTGGACCTTTGCAAACATGAGGCATTAAGACAGTGGTAGGATGCAGTAAGCTTTTGAAAGGAAGACTGTATACTGCTCTACAGCTTGTAGAATTATGACCTATACCCTCCCTGCCTGAAACTAATCCCAAGCCTGCCTTACTTGTAGCACAAGACACACAATGCTTTTTTCCAGTGCAGCATTTCCCTTGCTTCTCCACCCACCATTTAAGTCCCATCTCCAATCATTCAATATTCTGCCCTGCTAATTGTCTTACAGTCACCAAAAAGCCAGTTATCCAACCCTCAGATCTTGCCTTTCACCCTCCATACCATAAATGACATATATGTCTCTGCACGTTCCCCCTCTGTGACAATAACCATACATGAGAAACTGCTATGCCATCCACCAACTCACTGAGCACCATGCTTGAGTTGTACATCTCTAGTTCAGTTTGTGTATCTTCGGGCTCAAGTGCTTGCAGGAGATGCAGGTGTAATTTCAAAGAAAAAACAATAATCAACAAAGCAACAAAAAATCCCCCAAAAAGTAAACACAAAAATTTCTTAAAATAACAAAACCCCCAAGAAACAAACAAAAAGCCACACATATTAAAAGAAAAAGCCCAAACAGCTAGACCAATCTTTTGCTATCAGGCAGGAAGCACCAAAAGTCTACCTGTGAGGCAAGTGTGGCCACATTGCAAAACTTAGATATGTGCCGTTTCCCTCAAATTGAGGATGGATGGATTGAGACGTCAAGACAAAGCAAGACCCAACCAAAAAAAACCCTCGTCATCAGATGACTCTAGGACAATACAAAAGTTGCTGAGATCCCAGTGAGAACATCCAATAGGATTAGGTTTTAGTAGAATGACAAGAACGTAGCCAAAACAAGTGTGATAAAAGGCTCTACAAGTCAGCAGGGTCAGCTGGCTCTTCTCCATTGCCTGAAGATTTTCCAATTAGTTCTTGTATCCTTCTTCAGGGATCCTTCCTTGGGGTTCAGAAAGCATTAGCATCTTTCATTACAGGAAAATCAAGCTCTGTTACTTTCATATCTCTCACCTTCACTAGTTTGTCAAAGCTTTCCATTTTTATAATCAAGACCTGAGCCAATTTTTGTTTACCCTTTCATCATTGTGTAAATTAACCAAGTCACTGTCATTCAATCCCAGTTTGTGTCCTGTAACAAGATCCCCATTCAGACTTCATTAATTTGTGAAAATTAGGACTAAAGTATCCCTTCTGATTAACAAAGAAATCATCAATCACATCAGCTCTGACTGTTAAGGTGCACATACTCCCAAACCTATGTCCATGCAGGGTCAAAATCCTCACTAACATCACACATGTCTCTGTCCACATTCAAATGCAAACTAAAGGATGGGGCCTTCAGCAGATGCACAGCTTTACCCAAGGGAGCTTCTTCACCATTTTTCTCAAAATTGTTTTGATTTAGGTTGTTTCATCCACAATTCTCAGCTCCTTAGAGTCTCAGTTAAACGAGGGGCACTAAGATGAATACCTTACCATCTATCTGGGCTTGCTCTGGGGACTACAACTAGTTTGCTCTTTATTTGAGGCCACAAACACCGCTTTGACAGAAGAAATGAAAGAAACCACAACCACAGAAACAAAAAGTTTCAAAACCCCTTTATACACTGATCTGACTGTACCATCAACACACACATCTTTACTGCCAGATTATTCTGATGTTTTTAGGTCAAGAATTGTAGCTTGTAGCACGCAAAATAAAAACCAACCCTGGTATCTGTTTTTTCTTCTTATGCTTTTTTACCTGCAAAGAGCAAAAATAAAAGTGTTCATTGTAGCACATAAATGTCATCATTACCTACTTGAATGTGCTAATTTTACTACTGTGAACTTAATGAAATAAATGGTTCCATTAAACAATGATTGCAGGCAAACATTCTGTTGAAGTACCTATCATTAACCAACATTTTATAGGCCTAGAATCAAAGTCATGACAGCAAGAATTATTTGGCAACAAAACATCAAATTCTACTTAAACAACTATTTCCAAGGTCCTTTTGTGGATGTATGTTGGAGACCATCTTGGGCATAGCAACTGTGAAATGACAGAGCTTTGGATTTAGGGAGAAGTAAGGAGGGAGATCAGCAGAACCGCTACCTTGGACTTCTGGAAGGCAGACATTGGCCTGCTTGGGAGCCTGGTTGTCAGAGTGCCTTGGGTGATAGACCTGAAGGGCAAAGGAGCCCAGGAAGGCTGGACATTCTCTAAGAAGAAAATCTTAAAGGCACAAAAGCAGGCTGTCCCTATGTGCTGAAAAATGAGCTGATGGGGAATAAGACCTACCTAGCTGAACAGACAGCTTTGGCTGGAACTCTGAAGAGTTTATGACCTGTGGAAGAAGGGGCAGGCAATTCAGGAGGACTACAAGGAGTTTGCAAGGTTATGCTGGGAGGAAATTAGAAGGGCCAAAGCCCAACTAGAACATAATCTGGGTACTGCCATAAAAAATGTTTCTATAAATACATTAGAAACAAAAGGAGAATTTCCATCCTTTATTGAATGCAGGTGGGAGGACAACGACAACACACCTAGAGGCAAAGGATGAGGAAAAAAGCTGAGGTACGTCATGCATTCTTTGCCTCAGTCTTTAAAAGTAAAACCAGTTGTTCTCCCCATACCCAGCCCCCACAGCTGGACAACAGAAATGAGGAGCAGAACAAAGCCCCCATAATCAAGGAGAAATCACAAGTGACCTGCTACACCCCTTAGACACACACAAGTCTATGGGGTTGAATGGGATCCACCCAAGTGTAATGAGGAGGCTGGCAGAAGCCACTTTCCATCATTTTTCAGCAGTCCTGCATAATCCGGGAGGTCCCAGCTGACTGAAGGTTAGCAAGTGTGACACCCATCTACGAGGACCAGAAGGAGGATGTGGGGAACTACAGGGCTGTCAGTCTGGCCTCAGTACCTGGGAAGGTTATGGAGCAGATCATCCCGAGTGTCATCACATGGCACATACAGGACAACCAGACAATCAGGCTCAGTCAGCATGCATTTATGAAAGGCAGGTCCTGCTTGACAAGTCTGATCTCCTCCTATGACAAGGCAACCCGCTTAGCAGATGAGGGAAAGTGTTGTCTACTTGGACTTCCGTAAAGTCATCAACAGACTCAGGTTCCCACAATATTCTCCTGGAAAAACTGGCTGCTCATGGCTCATACAGGTCTATGCTTGAAGGAAAACAAAAAACCGTCTGGAGGCCAGGCCCAAAGTGTTGTGAATGGAGTTATGTCCAAGTGGCAACCAGTCACAAGCAGTGCTCCCCTGGGCTCAGTATTGAAGCCAGTTCTGTTTAATATCTTTATCAATGTTCTGGACAATGAGACCAAGTGCACCCTCGGTAAGTTTACAGACACACCAAGTCGGGTGGGAATGTCAACCTGCTTAAGGGTAGGAAAGCTCTACAGACGGCTCTGGACAGGCTGGATCGATGGGCTGGAAAGAATCACAGAGCGATCAAGTGTAGATGTCATGGGAACTCAGCTCTCCCCTAGCTGTGGTGCTAGTGCAAGCAATCTCACCGCACTTCTACATAGAATTAATGCAGAGAACTCACAGCCTGCAGAACTACACAATAGCACAAAGCCTTGCATTTTTGTAGAACTGAAAGGAAAAATAGCACTTCTTACAAAGTTCATACCCTGAAGACTGTCTGGGTTTTCTATCTGGATATTGTGAACAGGCAGACACTGTCCCTAGAAGACCCTCTTAAAGAAGGTAAGCACTGATAGCATGGCTGGGGCCATACTGACTCAATAGAGAAACCATCACTTGATTGGTCCTATCCAACCACACTGCCTAGAGGGAATAGGCCCCACCAATATGAGATCTGACTCTGTTGATGCTCCAGAACCCTTCTCTTTCTAGCATGTGGTTTTTTGGAACCTCCTGACAGTTTTTTCTTCTTTTACATGCTTGTCACCTACACTATCCTTCATTAAAATTTGCATCCAGAACACCTGGCAATATTCTCGAAAGAGTATTGTCAATGAGGTCATTAAGGAATCCCACTCACTTTCAAGGGCAGAGGCTATTTTGCTGCTTCTAGCAATAAATCCGAAGTTATGATAAAATTTTAAATGTCTCAGTTCTTCAGCACCACGATGGAAGATGACCAATTTCCAGAGAAATTACTAAATGTTCAAGGAAGCTCTCCTGCACAATCGGACAGAGCTTTCATTGCACTGCTAACCCTGTTGACCTTGATGAGCACTGCTGCTTGCGTTACCTGGCAGTACACAAATACACTGTCACTAAAGAGAATAAAAAACCTACTTAATCTCCCAAACATTTTATGCCCTTTGAAAGAAATGAGCAGGTTACTGGAAGTACAGAGCAACTACTGTGCAAATATCATTTGAAGTGTCCCTCATTGGACCCAATCTCTTTGGGAAATATGTAAGATCAGCTGGTCAAGAGTGCAAATCTTCACCTCATTTCCAGCACACTCCTCACTGTCTCTCCCTCTACCACATATATGCAGATAAAGCCAAAAATGTTATCAACTTAATTAGCGGTCAAAAAACCAGTAACGTGTTAAGAGCTTCTTCTACAATATGACAAAATAAACAGCGCAGGAAAAAAAAAACAAAAAACAAAAAACAAAAAAAAAAACATTTTTCATACACCAACAGCTCTTACTTGAGGACAGAATTTTCTTGGATCATTTACTTGCCAGCAGAGCTGCAGGCAGGCAGCTTCCATAAGGGTTAGTCTTGTATGAAAACATCACGCCATGAATTTTGCTGACTGTCCGCCCCTTTACCTCTCCAAATAAATAGTGCTTATGCCTTTAGGGTGTCATGTAGCTCTGCTTTTCAATGTTGGATTCTCTATTTCTGCAGCACTTAGTAACAGTACAGCTCCCTGCAGCAAGCTTGCTGGAAATAAACAAAATGTAGACTTGCTAAGACTGCAATGCAAAGATGAATAGAAAAGCTCTTCTGGATAAATAAGGATACCATTTTTAATGAATCAAATAGAGCCTGAGCCTTAATGCTAGCCACAAAGGGAGAAACAGGGAAAAAACATACCTAAAGTGACTCTACACAGCTGATAAAAAGGCATTTTTATTAAAAAGCTGCATTATCATAAGGCCTTCAAAGTTCTCACTTGAACTTTTTGAGTAAGACTGTAGCCAGAACATATTCTGTCAGAGAACCATCCATTAGCTCACAAAACAGCTGTAGGACAAGAGCAGACAGAAGGAAAAGTCACAGACCCTTGCTGTTGCTCCACTGAAGTGAGGTCAGAACGCATCTGCTTTCCAGGGCTAGAAAATAAACTGCAGCTGGCTGACACCAGGCAAGCCGGTCAGCCCACCAGCAGATCTCCAGCTATTCGTGTTCAGGAGAACCATTCATTCTTCTCAGCCGGGTTGTTCTTTGAAACCACACGTTCCTTGCAGCTTATTTTGACCTAGCAGCTGCCTAATTACAAGACGTTTCTATTGTGCAGCATCTCTCTTGCACAATATCTACTCCTTTCTCTCTCTTTCAGTCTTTGCTACCATTGAGGCATGATTCTTTCACACCAGTACTAGTATGTCAGTTTCAAATCACCTTTTCTTTTCCTGACACTTCAGCCTGCTCAACTTCAAAGGCTCCAAGTCTTGCCAGGGGCAAGAGGAAGCTGAGATGTGTCCCACCTCCCAAGCCAGAGGATGCACTGACCGGTCATTTCATTCACATCAGAAAACAATTTTTCTTATGACCAATTTCTAGACATGACAGCACTTTTGCAATTTGAGAGAATAAAGCAGATGCTATGACCACTACAATACCATTCAAGGCTAATTGTGAAAAGAGTGGTTTCATAAGACCAAATAAATTCATACCAGTTTATCCACAGAATTTACCTATATATGTTTTGACTAGTGCCTGCATGAAAACAGAAGAAAGCAACCTTTTCCCTCAAAAATCTAATGAAATAACACTCCCTGCTCAGCAATCCATTACCAGGAATGGGTATCACCCAACGCCAAACATCTGCAGTCGATGCCAGAGAAGCACTAAGCACTCACTCCCGATTTTTTGATGCCCGTGTAGGCTGAAGAACAGGTCTTTCTTTCACAGGAGCAGAGACTTCCTTGATTAAGAGGCCAGGAGATGAGGTCTAGCTTTACAACCAGACGTGTAAAGACTTCAACCAGTTACAAGATAAACAAACTACAGCCTTGGAACCGTCACGAATTGAGCACACACTTGCTCCAGTGAGCCAACTCCCACACGTCAGCAGATTTCCTCTACAACATAAGGAACTGTCAGGGAAAAATTCCCATGAACACCAGTGAGAAACATGAAGCCCAATTTCTGAAGAACTGTGGTTATGACAGATAAATTCAAATATAGCATATGGGCAAAAAAGACTGGTAAATATAATTCTTCTGTATGGGACTCTAATATAACTCACATGGTAACAAATTATTAGGCCTAATTTAAGTCCACATAATATCCATATTTGCACATTTTCCTAAAGTTAAGTGAATAGTCCTATTATAGCAGTACTTCATAATGGTGCCAGATTGGTGTGAACCATAGCAAGTATGTACATTAGTGAACTATGCCTTACCAGAGTTTTATTCTGGTCTCCCTACTACAGTTACAGATGGATTGCATTTGACTGCAAGCCATTTATGCCCAATAATGATTTCTCTTATTTCCAAATACCACCACATACAGAGCTGTATCTTCTGGAATAAAAAAGGAAAACTGCTTTAATCAAATTTTGAAAAGCTTTCATTGCTCACATCTACTTGCACATGGACTGCGTATACATAATTTATGACGTGGCAATTCTGGTTTGGTTTTTGAGAAGGGGTCCTACTTTCATCCTAGTAGAATCCCTTGCTCCATCTATCTTAAAGAAACCCCCCACTTGCCTAACAAAAGAGACAGGATGGATAGTGAAGGTCCTGCAACATGAATTCATTTAGAGTTCTTGAAATTAAGGGGTTGTGAATGAATCAAAACTCCAGAAGAAGCTAATAAAACTTGATAAATGAGCAAGACTGAGGCAGATAAAATTTAGTGTGGTCAGGTACAGCATAATAAATCTTTGCAGATAGCAAAAAGAATCACTTAGACTCTTCACATATACAGATAGATTCTAAATTAGTTAGAACATCTCAGGGGAACTATCTAGTATCACCGTGGATGACTCACTAGAAATACCTGTTCAATGTGTAACAGCAACTCAAAAAGCAAGAAATCAGACTGATTTAGAGAGGGAGATGGTACTGTCTTTTCACAGAGACCAATGACATTTTACAGTTTCATTCTGATACTGTCAGGAAAAGGGACAAGTACACATAAAAAGAAAGACCAAGTGTTTTAAGAAAGCAATAGGAACATGTTAAAAAGAGCCCCAGTCCTGCTGCAGACCAAATTATTTATTCCTCAAAACAGAGGATAGCAAAACACCAACATTCCAAAATCGAGCCTTATGCAAAATCCTAGTTAGGAGAAGTTTACACAACTACTCCTAGAGTACTCATTCCAGGAGGATGACTTCAGTTCAGCTCATTACATTAACCTCAGCAGCCCAATCCTGCCATGCTCATCCTGTTTTCACGCTACCAGGACTGAAGAGCCCAAGAAAGCTCCACAGCACTATGAGTGAACCAGCGCTGCTCCCCAAAGAAGAGTATTTTGGAATGGAATAAGCAACAAGGGGATGATGTGTCATTACTGGGAATGTTTCTTTTTCTTTTTTTTATAGCAACACTCACCTCTTTCACGATAAGATATCTTACTGTGCCAAAGGAAGGACGCAAGAGCTGATTTGCTTTGCACACAAAGCACTATGGGGCTTACTGAAACACTGACGTAAAACCCACAATGACATCAGCTGAAGAGGAAACAGTTGCAGGTCTGCTGGTTTAAGAAAACACGTGTCCTATCTAGAAGAGACACTGTTTTTACACCTCTTATTTTGACTTCGATATTTCCAGCTAAAAAATCTCAAACAAACCAATACACACACACCCCCTCAAAAAAACCAAGAAAAAAACAACCACAAAGCCCCAAAACCTAAACCTTTAAGCACCTCAGAATAATTTCACACAATTTTGATTACTCTTGTTGTATATTTGAGCTCTCCTCTCCTCCCTCACTCATGTTGTGAGACCATCATATCTAATTAAGATAGGCCTCGTCTTCCTGAGGCTAGATTACATCCCTTCCGTATTTCAGCCTAAGCTTTTGGGTTCTCTCCAATGTTTTAATCTTTCTCATAGGTTTCAAGCTGGTTTTCTTGCTGTTCTTGAATTGTTCAGATCAATCCCATACTGGACACAATATAAAAGCAGCAGACGCCAATGCCCAGCACAATTTCATGACCATCACTCACCTTGATCCTCAAACACTTGAGAACAGAATTAACCCCTTGGGCCACACCATAACGCCCCAAACCAAACTCAGGTGACATCCACTCCAGCCTTCACATCTTTCAAAGATGTTCCTGCCTGATGAGAGGCAAATCCCTCCTTCTGTTAGTGTGATCTGTTTTCTTGCTCCCGATATGTATGACCCTACACTTGGCAAGGCTGATCTGCCCAGTGTCCGCCCTCTCAAAGTAGACACAGTCCACTTTCTTTTCTGTTTGTTATTTAATACTAGTGACTGCACTAGAAACACAAATATTTGATAGACACCTCTTGCAGCCAGTTTGAGATTTTAAAACAGCTTTTTTTTTTCATTTTATTTTTCAGTGGTTGTTATTGTGATTTTGTATCTTTACAATTTCCTGATCAGAATGCCATACACTGTCTAGCCAACTGCTTGACAGAAATCCAAGTATATTACATTGGCATTTGAAAACCTAAGTATGTCACATCTGCATTTGACATTGATACATTTATCAAACTTTCATTTCATGAAAAATAGGTATCACATTAGTTTGACAAGATATATTTTCCACAGCCCCATACTCACTGCAAGCAACTATATTATCATCTTTTAAACCTTTATTGATCAAAATTCATGTCAGCCATGCCATTCTTTTGGCCAAGGCAAATACCACGCTGACAGGCCTATAATTATTTGAGTCTCTTGTTCAACCTTTTAAAATGTTGGCAGAGCATTGTCTTTCAAACAGCCTTCTCAAACTTCCCTGATGTTCTGAGAAAAAACAAATCCACAACCCGGAGAGCGCTTTGGCCATCTCTCTTAAACAGAAATGTTTCAGCCTTGATTTTTAAAATTCTACCTCTAGAGGCTGAGTAAATGCTGGTACAGAGAAGGAAATCTCATCACTGCAAGATACTTCTGCTTTTCCCCAAATGCAAAGTAGAAATCGTTACTAATGTAAAAGTTATCTTGCTGGGACTTGATGTGTTGCCAATAGATATATTTAAGATGTTTTAGTACTAACAGTGCATAGTGTCCTGCATTTGCCTTAGAGAACAATCTCACTCAAATTATGACAAGTGTTTTCCTATCCCTATTAGATGGAGCTGGTCATCCTGTGATGTGGTGGCTCACAGCAGGCTGCAGTCACTGCCCTAGATTATGTTTCAATTCAGGAAAGTGGAGAATACTTCCCATCTGCCAGGCACCCCTTAAAACCTCTTATTTCCAAGTTCTTAATGACTGAGGAACAAATAATGTTTTTAATATGAAACACCCTATGAGTCTACTTGATTCTTCCTAAATAAAATTGTTATCATAGACGTTGACATTGCAGTCACACACCTTTTTCTGTAAGGTTTCATACTGACACACTAAAAGCTTAAAGGAGAGTATGTTATTCTTTGATACAGACTACAAGGGAGATGGCCAACCTAAACAAGGTGGGGAGGGCAGAGATACTGTGGGTGACTTCCTGCATTAATTCATCTATCTTCCTGCTACTCAGTAAGATTACAGCATTCCTGCTTGCACAGAAGTCAGGCTCCCATCCTCCTACTGTTAAATCACATTTTTCCTTTCATTCTCACAGTGTGGCTCTGCAACAGCACATCACAATCAAGACAGACTAGACAATTTTTCAAATAGCATTTTATGAGTAGTGCTGTATACTCATTACAAAAAAGGAATCAATACTTCAAAATAACTCCCAAAGACAGGAACATGTTCTTCAATTAATACATCTAGAGAGTCAGTGTAAAATACACTGATCAGAAATCCCCGTTTTCCTTTCAATTTATAAAATATTGCTGACAAAATATGTGGTTTTAAAATTCCAGCTTCATCTGGAATAGATAATGGCACAGACAACAGACTATGCCACTAGACAGAATACAAAATTACAGGAATTCAGAAGAGTTTTAACATCTTTTATTAAAGTACCAGACTTTTTGTAACAGAAGAAACATACTTCAGGCTACATTAAAGTCAGCAGCCCTCCAGACTCATAGAATGGTAGGAGTTGGAAGGCGCTTTGGAGATGATCTAGAGTCCAACCCCCCTGCCAAGCCAGGTTTACCAAAGCAGGTTGAACAGGAACATCCAGGAGGATTTTGAAGATCTCCAGAGAAGGAGTCTTCGCAGCCTCTCTGGGCAGCCTGTTCCAGTGCTCCGCGCTCTCACAGTAAAGACCTTTTCCCTCGTGTTCAGATGGAATTTCTTGTGGTCCAGTTTGTGCCTGTTGCCCTTTGTCCTGTTGCTGGGTACCACTGAAAAGAGCCAGCTGCCACCCTCTTGACACCTACCCTTTAGATATTTGTAAGCATTGATGAAATCTCCTCTGAGTCTACTCTTCTGCAGGCTAAACAGACCCAGGTCTCTCAGCCTTTCCTCATAAGAGAGATCCTCCATTCCCTTGATCACCTTCATAGCCCTCTGCTAGACTCTCCAGTAGTTCCTTGTCTTTCTTGAACTGGAGGGCCCAGAACAGGACACAGTACTCCAGATGTGACCACACCAGGGCAGAGGGGAGGATGACCTCCCTCGACCTGCTGGCCACAGTCTTTTTAATGCGCCTCAAGATACCATTGGCCTTCTTGTCTGCAAGGGCACATCGCTGCTTCACGGCCAACATGTTGTCCACCAAGACTCTCTGCTCTCTCTCTGCAGAGCTGCTTTCCAGTAGGTCAACCCCTAACCTCTACTGGTGAATGGCTTATACCTCCCTAGGTGCAGGACCTTACCTTTGCCTTTGTTAGGTTCCTCTTCACCCAACTCTCCAGCCTATCCAGGTCTTGCTGAATGGTGGCACAGCGTTCTTTTGTGTCAGCCACTCCTTCCAGTTCTGTCATCAGCAAACTTGCTGAGGGTACACTCTGTCCCCTCATGTAGATTGTTGATGAGTATATTGAGTAAGGTTGGACACAGTACTGACCCGTGGGGAACTCCACTAGTTACAGGTTTCCCCCTGAACTCTGCACCACCGATCAAAACCCTCTGATCTCTGCCATTCAGCCAGTTCTCAATCGACCCTGCTGTCTTCACAACTAACCCATACCTCCTAAGCTTACCTTACTGCATCACTAATTACAGAACACTCTCACCTCTCATGCACTTGTAATTCCATGTGGCATCCACCTTTAAATAGAAATCAAGAGGCAACACTTCTCCCTATTTCAAAACCTTTCAGAAATCTGGTGAACTCATTTAACCTACAGTGGCATACACAGCCCAGCTGAAAACAACAACAAGGAAACCCCTTCCTGGATAATCTCAAACCTGATTAAACTGAAGCATCACTGCACGACAGCTAAAACTCACCTCATCTGCCTTGAGTTCTCAACCATCAACTTCAGAAGCACTGTACTGTCAGAATGAAGGTCACTGTGTGAGAAAGACTGAGAACAACATTCAAACATCCCATGAAGGAGTTGAAGAGTACGCACTCACACTTACGCTTTGGCAAATACCATGAGTGTTGGAGAGTGCTAGAGTTTTTGCCATTCTGACTTGAGTGCACCCTGGCCAACATACCATTCCCGGACACAGAGCACTAGCTTGAGATGATAGTCTCTTCTACATCCACTGATGCACACAGGCTTGCACATTTACTTCTTTGCCTGGCCTCTCCAGTATCTGCTCTAAATATAAGCTACTTCCTCTTAATGCAGGTGGCATGTGTACAGCATGGCTGCAAGCGCTATCGCAGTGTTCAAGTAACAACGGGAATGTCACTTCCAATGACTCCAAGTGCATTTAATCACTGCACTCAGGGAGCGGGGAAAAAGAACAGTATCTGATTTTCCAACTATTTGAATACATTGGAACATCATCTTCTGCAGCAGAACTCCCCTCAAAAACATCTGAAGTGTTCCACGGTTCACAGTATCACTTCACTCCCAACTTCCTGGCCAAAAAAGGCCTGAAATGGTCATTTTAAGTAACTTGTCTTTTCAACCTACTGCTGAAATACTGTGGTACTTACTGGATAAGGAATAGCTTGGCTAGTTATGATACCATTAGAAACTGAAAAATATGTGGACTGAATAGCTTGCTCTTATTTTGAATGTTATATTATCCAAGACAGGACTTGTTACCCGTGAGTAAATTCCCATTACATTTTAATACAGTCATTTCTTTACAAGTCACTACACCTCTGTTATCTTTGCATACAGCATACAAACATTTTTATTACAGAAAGCTTGAAAACACTTTTTTCTCCCAAAGAGCTTGCATCTCTTTCCAGTTTCCAAAAGAGTATTTTGAAGGAGTACTGTTGGAGATAGAAGTAACCCATTCCTGAGCTCAGACGATCAAAATACTGTATAACTCAAGTGCTAAAATTCACTCAACATACATACAGGAAGATTCTGGCTGATTCCTTCACAACACTTGTGTGAGGTGAAGCAAAGTGTCTGCAAATGCCACAAATAGAAAATAATCTTTACCACACACAGTCATGTATTTTCCTCTTCTTTTTTTTTGAGTATTTTTCCTCCTTCATTCATTCATTCTCTCTTTTCACCTGTCCAGTCTCTTAGTTTTCTTTCTGTACACTCACACAGGCATTCTGACACAAAGGACATCTGCCATTCCTTGGCAAGCACTGCTGCCCAAAAGGGGAAAAACTACTAAGCTAAGCTATTGGCAGAAAAAAAAAAAATAAAAAAAAAAACTAATAAAAGAGCAAATGGAGTGTGTATGTTGGAGATAACTTGAAAGTGAAAATAAGGCAGTAAAATATTCTGCAGACTTTCCTAGTTGACTTTACTCTGTAGTCTGCAAGGGTAGAAAGATGTCCTGAAACTGAAAGGGAGCAAGGACAAAGTAAAGGGGACTGCAAAGTGTCTCTTTTCCCCTCCTATCTTTGAAAATTATCAGGCTTTTTAAAACTCCACATTGTTTCTCTATGTCCCCCCACCCCAGTTCCTCAGGAAAGACTAACAAATCCTGTATGCAGGAGAATTTGGACTACAATTGCTAATTTGCTAATTTTTTAATATAGTGGAACATATTTAGCATATCCTTGAGTTTATCATTATTAGGAACATATATAAGCCCATACTTAGAAGCTGAGTTTCTATTCTGGACCTTCCTGAGTAAGGAAATCACTGCTAATTTTAAAACAAACAGAAACACGAACAAGCTCAGAATTATGTTGCACCTTTAAAAAGAGTAAATTCAGTATATGACTATGACCTACACAGTACACAAATTATGCTTCTTACAATATTTTTTAAAGGAATGATTTTCCACGTGCTTTCCTACACAAGCTCTCTTCTCGACTAAAAGGGAGCTAAGAAACATCAAAGGCTAAATTGTTCATGAGATTGCCTGAAGAAAAAGGTTCTTTCAGGTCAGCATGAAGGGTAATAACATTCACCTCAGCCTCAGCAATTAAGGAAATTGTTTCCATCTCTACAGGCATCAGTCTCTTGAAAACTGAAGGAACAGTGTATTCAACACAAACATGAATGAAATGTTGACCAGATTGAAAAAAAAAAAAGACTAAAAATATACTTGGATAACAAAAGACTCTTTTGGAAGGGAAAAAAATGAGTAGCTAGGCAATGCATTAAAATTATTTCCCTGGCTTCCATTCAGATGCTGTCCAAGCACAGCTTTATTGTTTGGCATGTCACTTGCATCTCCTCACGTCACCCTTCGTTCTCTCACTCAAATAACCTACGGATAAAAATATACAGAGCCCTATTCTAGGATTCAGCAATATTAACCCAAGTAGCCAGCAGCAAAAAAATGGGGACTTCTTATTCATAAATAATTTCTAAAGCCCCTGTGAACTACAGAGCGTAGGGAGGGTGAAAGCTCACATCAAACTGAGGCATATGACTCTTTCATGTTCATTTACAAAGCAGGACGTGTTCATTCTTCATGGTGAGAGGGGCTTACCAGCCTACTGCATCTGTATGTTCCCACAGGAAGAAGGTGCAAGAGAGAAAAGGAAACGCCAAATCTGAAATTCATTTCATCAGCTTACTACATTTTTTATTAATTACAGAAAATTATTGCCCACTTCCACATTGATGAAGTTCTTTGCTTCTCAAGCCTCTTTAATGCACAACGCTGGTCCCCTCCGTCACCTGCCACTAAAACACAGCCAGCACAGAACAGGAACACACCTCACCTCCACAGAATATATACCAATACAGACAAAAATAACCTTATCCAGGTAGAATTACAGAAGGGGATTCTGGTTGATGGAATGCCTCAAGCACCCTCTCAAAATAGCAGAAACAGCACCATCAAGCAGATGGGGATTATAATTATTATTACTATTATTATTTTGGTTTAAGAGAATGCTGATATTTTATGGTTACAAATCGGAATAGCCAGGTCACTGTCCAGAGACATGGATGAAGGGCTCCTGCTGATGCACGGTCTTTTCAGCCCACCTTTCCAGCATTCCTTGTGTACTCCTTTCTGACCATTCTTCCATTGTGCAGTAAACATCTTTTCCAGTTGTCTTCCACTGCTTTTCACCATCACAGAAAAAAGGCTCCTCTGCCTCTGCAGGCAAGAACCAGGGTATTATTCTGCCTTGCTGTTATGTTGCTGTCTGCCTCTGCAAACCATCCTGGGTTATCACTACAGAGCAACAGAGAGACCGAGCTGCAGCAAGACATCAGCCGCCCTTCCATTTTCAGCACGGTTCTGGTTTATTAAGCCACATGCCTAAACTAGTAGCAAACTAAAAGCAAAATAGGAAGGATGAGTTTGATAAGGGAGGCCTTATCAGCCTTTGTTGCCTTCAAACCTACAGAAAATGGGGGAAGGGAGGCACTTTTAAAGGCAATGCTTTTCCACACTGCAGTATCTAGGAGCCAGACTCAGCGAAACGCACACAATAGACACAGTTGCCCTGGCAACAGCATCCCAGGGAAATTTTTCAGTAAAGCTTCTCGCTTTCTACCAAGGGTACTTTCAGATTACCACTTAGCACAGAGATCTGTATGGATCAGACAATAACTTGCACCTGTCTTGAACAAGCCTGCCTGAAATGACGGGATGGCCACACCATACGGAAGAATAAGGCACTCCACAAATTTACCAGGGAACTGGGCTCTTAAACCACCCAGCACACCATTTGACAGCACCAGCTTGCAAGCTCATGTATGGTCACCTCAGGAGAGAATAGAAACATGACCTGTCGTAATCAAATGTTCTTTGATCTTTCATTTGTTTTCTTAAACTTTGCTAGCTTTAAATCAAGACGTGCAGCATGTATTTGACACAATTTTTGTCCGCAATACGAGACAAGTTTCTAATACTGATCACCACCTCAAAGTAGCCCAAGCAGAAAATAAAACCAGAGAACAGCCATGCTACTTATTTTCACACATACTTTTACCCTTTCACTGACCTCATTAAAAAGCAGTGAAAGTACGTGGTGCAACTTGTGCCTTGAAAAAAAATTGGTCACCAAAAAAATCACTTGAACAATTTGCAAGCTTAAACCGTACCAGTGAGTTAGTTCACCTCCTTCCCTTTGCTCCCCTTAGCTTTTCAAATAATGAAAAACACATTAATTTTTTCCCACCTGAAATGCTAGAAACTTTTTCTCACACAAACATTTAAGCTGTGATCAATTGCCACTCCTAAACAAAAACCAAACCGAACAAACAACCAAAAAGAATAAGGACTCCTTCAAACCATAAAACAACACTTCCTCATCAGCTCTTTCTATTTAAGGAGGAACAACTTGTAAACTTTGACCTTTCCCAGTTTTTGGCCTGCAATCTCTTTTGACTGGAGAGCTGTAAAAGTAACCCCCTGCATAATCAAACAGCACAACAGAACTGTTTCACAACTTGCTCACAGAGCACAAACATCCAGAAAGAGAAGTTGGAAAAGAATCAGAACTAATCAAATTAGATAGGACTGTTTCTAAATGTGTGTCTTACCATATATAAAGACAACAGTATGTTCTTGAAATACATACTTATGACAAACAATAGATAATTTCAGCATCAGTTGTGTATATATAGTTCCAACCAAATGGCTGTCACACCATAGCAGATAGTTTCATTAGAAAAGAATGCTTCAGGCCCCACTATAACACAGGCAGTTCAGAAACTGCTATTGAGAGCTGTAGAGATCCCATTACACATCCAAATCTTGACAGTTTGGGGAAAAGGATCATGTTACCTCTGAGGAGTTGTAGAAAACTTTCAGATTTCTTGGCCCTCTGTTAATAATGGAAATTGCAGAGTAGATACAGACTTTATCTCTGGAACACCAGCCAAGTATAAGACAAAAGAAGCTACTGCAGCAATTTTAACAGGATCAAGATGAATCCTCCACCATATAAAGTCATGATTTGCTATCCTAATGGAGATACCATCACTTAAAAAAAAAAAAAATGTTTCTGTTGCAGGAAAATTTGGGTAAAGGTCTCCAGCTTTAGTTAAGAAAATAGGACCATATATTCACACATGTCCCTGTGCTCTTAAAAACTTTACATATATAGCAGCATAAGATAGAACCAAATCTCAGAAGCAAGACTAGATAAGAATACACAAAGCATCTGCTTTAAGCTTCTCTTCACCTAGTCGGAGGGGACTTTCTGGGGAATTCAAAAAAGAAGGTTCTGCAAGGGACTTCTAGCCCTTAGAGCTGTATAACAAGACTATTCAAGACTCTCCTGCAGTAAATCAGACAGGCGTCCACGTACCATAAAGAGAATTTCTCATTTCAAACCAGCTTTCATGGGATGCTCCAAATCAAAGAAGCAGAGTTTCTTGCAAAAGGCAAGGATGATCTAACTGAATATTCCTGTGACTGCAAATAAGAGAACCTATCTCTAGTTCCAGATCAGCCAGAGCCCACCATCAGCTCAGGCAAACCAACTGAGCCGGTGCCTCCGCTCACAGCTGTGGAATGGCAGCAGCACTGCTTCTTACACGTTTCCATCCAGGCACTTGGGCAGCCTCACTGCAACCACTGAAGGAGAACCTATACAGCTCAGGAGCAATTGGTTCCTAAACATTCATTTGGAATGACCTAAAAAATTGCCTAATAACAGCACTTTTTTTTTTCTGTTTTTAAAGACTCGTGCATGCTTTATCTTTCAGCCATTCACAGAAAGAGAGAGGTGATAGGGTTTAAGGCTCTTCCATTACCCTTCAAGAAAATAACACCTGCTTTCAAAACCACCAACTGTTTTCACCCAGGCCTTACAATTCACTTGCAGCTCCAGTTTACCTGAAGGGCAGCAACCTCCCAGCTCCCTCTTCCCAAAGCACCTACACATGGTCACCACCTTCACCCACCTCACAGGCTACTCCCAACTGAAGATGTTCCACCTGGGAAAAAAAACAAACCAAACCCAACCCATCAGCTTTTGAACAAAACTTAAATGAGCTATTTGCAGCATTAAAAATTGAAACATAGTTATTAAAAACCCTTTGTTAAAGGATGATTTTTGTGTTTCCACTTCTCTGCTCATCTGAAAGCTTTTGTGTATTGTCCAAAGCGAGCTCAGCGTGAAATCGCATACAAAGCCTCAGGACAGTAGAAGGTCCCAGAGGAAACTGATGTTAAAGCAACGTAACACAACTAACAGCTAAGTACTAAGCCTGGTTTGTTTCTGCTGCTGTTTTTAAAACCACAGGCACTGAGTTTTGAATTTAAGTTTTACCATGGAGAAGATAACCTACCTCTTACAATGAAAGACAAATAAAACTGGAAGGAGACAAACAAAAACGATGTAGGCAGAAGCTAACGCTTGGCAGGGCTGGGAGAAGAGGAAGAAAGTAGCCTTTTGTTATGTACTTTTACAGTGTCCTTAACGTTGGGAACATGAGAAAAATATAAATTAAATCTGTGGGGGAGAGAAAAAAAATACATCTCATAATCTCTTATCATCGACACCTCTGCAGAAGAAACTCAATATTAAAGGAGGGCTGTTGTGGTTTCCAATCAGGAGAACAGGAATAGCCTTATCTTATTTCAAATACTGTAGAATATTAACAGTAAATGCAAAATCCTGAAACCAGGGATTTGCATATTAAGTTACCTACTGCATTTAAGTCTGAGCATGTAAGAAATCCATTTATTCTGAGAGAAGAGAATAAGTGTAGCTTGATTCTCCTTCTCCTCACTGAACTTCTGACCAAGGTTTAGAACAGTCTGGAAGTCTTTCACCTCTAGTCTACTTAAGACAGCATTCCTCATCACTCAAACACACATCCTAAAAGCAAAATACAAGGAAGAGAACTGCTAGCTTATAGCAGAAGTCTGCCACTCCTACTCACGTATTTATAGCACCAGGGTTGAGCATAAGGGTAGTAGAATTAAAAATAACGATAAGGATATTAAGGACTCTCAAGTCAAGTATTCAGAAGTGGTAGCATACTAGGCACAGGAGAAAATGTAGTCTAACAATGCAACTAGTCCTCTCTCTGTGAAAGCCCTCTACGTGTTAATAAAGTGTCCAAACAAAATGATGATCAAGTACTGCCGATACAGCTTAATACAGCAGTTTTGAAGAGTAAGAGTTCGCATCCAAAATTGGAGGGCAAAGGGTTGTACATTACTTATGGGAAAAATTCCAAGTCCGTACGGCCTGAAATCAGGAATGACATTAGAAAAATTTGTGATTGGCCATACAGCTTTTCAAACAGACTGCTTTAGTTGCAAGGTCAGAAACTCCAAGTACAGCACATGGAAGCACTGGGAACACCATCATCTCCATTAGCAACCAAAGTTAAATTATTTTAAGATATTCTTGGCCAACACAGAGTTATGGTAAGTGTTCTTATGACAAGTTTTTGCTGAAAAGAAGGGTTTGCCTGTCTGAATTCAAATTGATGCAGTTTCTTGAGGAAATTCTTGGGCTTAATACAGGAAGTGCCTGTGACTGCAATTAAGAGAATCTAGCTCTAGTTCCAGATCAGCCAGAGCCCACCATCAGCTCAGGCAAACCAACCAAGCTGGTAATACAGATTTTTCAAGTTTTTGATTGGTTATCTTTAATTATAATTGGTTATTTTTAATCTGAAAGAAAACTGTTAGTAAGCCAATACGGGTGGGTCGTTCTTTTTTTAAAGAGATAAAAAAATAAGGTAAATTGTGAGACATATCATTTTTTACTACAATAAGAAAAACTGGGGAAAATTTGCATAATCCAGTATGGAAGTACAGTCTTTGACTAAAAGTTAACTGTAAACTCAGGAATTTAGCAGAGGAATTTCCAAAACCAGACATTTAAAGTACTTTTTTTTTTAAGATGAAATGAACCCGAAAATATATTTTCAGAGGCAAATTCTTGAAGAACTACTTGTGGCAGCCTAACGCATGAAAGAATATTGAGAGCACTTCTCTCTGCAATCAGAAGGTCATATCCACACATTCATTCTTACATTCACATGTATCTTACACAACCTGTGTCACCCCAGTCCCAGACAGCACATTTCAGACAGATTTTTCATCAGGGCTGGTGGCAGGGACTGGGAAGGTGCAGGGGCAGTGACTGAGGCTTGCCATGCAGCCTCAAACTTCAGCTCAGGAGGTACAGCCCTGCTGTACAACCCTCTCCTTATGGGTGATGTTCACCAGCTGTCAGGAGTGCACAGGACAAAGATATTGTTCACTTCCATGGCAAGCCTGGAGAGGTTAATTTAAAAAGGGAAGCCACAACCCCCTCGCACTCATCTCCTCAAATGATGCAGACTTCTGAAGACCTCCTCTACAGGTCTGCCTGACAGATTGTCAAGGGATCTAGTCTTGCCAGAGGGAAAGCCAAAGAATAAGATTTTTATTTTTTTTTAAATGAGGTCTGATTAAAATTTAACACAGTTAAATAACATATCTAGGAGCTCAAATAGCCTACTTTTTAAAATGATGGTAAGTTGAAACTGCAAGACAAGCAGCATCTTTAAAAATTAGCTTCTTTAAGTGTCTAAAATAGTGCAACAGAGTATGATTTATGACAGAGTTTTAAAAATTTGAGCTACTTACATGCTCATTCCTACCCAGGCTGTCACAATACCCTTGCATAAACATGATGGGGTTTGGGTACCTTTCATTATAACACTGCTATTTTAAAACAAAACTCCTGTTCAAAAGAGTTTGACCAAGCTAGTAATTGTAATCAGCAAAACGCCACTCAGGAGAAACTCTGCTTAATGAGTGCCACAACTGCAGGCCTCGGGAACAAGACAGGACAAGCAGGCAAAGGCCATAGGCAGTCAGCCTCACCTTCTCCTTTGCTAATATTGTCACATTAGCTCTATATATGCCATTAAAAGCAAAACAAAACAGGAACTAAGAAGAAAAAATTTGACAGCTGAGCAATGCTTTTACTTAGTATTTAAGTATAAATAGCATGTAAGGCACTATGTGATCCTGTCCACAGCCTGTGGACAAGACTGGCCCTTTCTCTTGAAAAGGTGGGTGTCAAGAGGAAAGGGCCAGTCTATTTTCAGTAGTGCCCAGTGAGAGGACAAGAGGAGATGGGCACAAACTTGTACATAAGAAGTTCCACCTAAACATGAGAAGAAACTTCTTCACTTTGAGGATGACAGAGCACTAGAACAGGCCACCCAGAGAGATGGTAAACTCTCTGTCTCTGGAGACATTCAAAACCCACCTGGACAAGTTCCTGTGCAACCTGCTCTAGGAAGACCTGCTTTGGCAGGGGGTGTGGACCAGACGATCTGCAGAGGTCCCTTCCAACCCCATATCATCCGTGATTCTGTACAGGCTGTAAATTGTCTTCTGTATGTGAAGTCACTTCCCTCTGGAGTGAAAGCCAGGGAATGCTGTCATTGCTACAATCAGCATGTGCTTATTTTCCCCTCTGTGTTTGTGAGCTGGAATGGCTTACAGCCCTCTACAAATGCAGAATCGGATGGGTTAGAAAAATCTGTTTAATGCAGTGTGTGAAAGCAGGGCAGAATGTGAACCATGAGATCTTTAATCAATTCCCAGAACAGTTGATTCTAAAAAGCAGCAGTGATACAGAACACTGCCCATTTCAGTAATCCACACTGGAAAGTGCACAGGACTTATCTGCAATGACCATATTTAGGAAGGAAGTTCTTAATTTTGATTACTCTGAATTCACACTCAGATTTAGATGTAAAACTGACAGTAACAGTCTACGACTTCTGATAGATTCAGTTCACTGAACTGTCTGTGCCCCTATGGTAACTGAGGATGTCTCAGTCTGAGACATTTATTCTCCTGCCTTTGAAGTACTATCAACGTTATCATTCACGTATTACCCAGACTGGAAATTATGGCACTGAAGTTGACTCTTTTCTTAAGTGTCCAAGTTGCTCGCAAACCAAAGCATTGTTTTCCAAAGCATTTTTCAAGAGCTTTCTATGTGCATCTCAAAAATAAAACACAGACTCTTCAGTGGTCCAAGTGCTCCACGCAACTGATTTGCATACAGTCACAAAGAGGAAGAGTTACTGGCAGAATAGTCATTTGCCCTGTCCTTCTGCTCTACCAAGGTGGATGTATTACCTCTGCATAACAATTCAAACCAACATCAATAAAAGTAATGCCCTCTAGGTTGCTTGGCTTTTCTTCACACAGAACAACTACAAGTGTCCCATCTCCCTCTTTCACTATGTCTGAGATCCAAAGCTTAAGACAGACAGGCTGCAAGTCATAAGCTACCTTCTTTCTCCTCCATTTTTTTATTTTAACCTAACCAATGGCAATCCTTCCATGTGTTCCACTCTACAAGTGTTTACATATACACCCTTCACTGATGGAGTGAAAGCTTTTGGGGAAGTTGAGAGCGTAAGAACCTTGCAATATTTAGCACCTAAAGCGTGTAAGGCCTCTGAACCCAATCCTTTTCCTTTTTGTGTATGAAAAATGGATTCATACTCCAAAAGATTCCTTAAAAACATTCCTTAGTATGGACCTTTCCCACTTGGAAAAACAGGCAACTACCTTTCTGACTTTCCTTCCTACTCTCGGGTCTCAAATCTCAAGTAAATCTCAAAAATGAAACAAACCAAAAGGCATTCCTTCCCACATAAACCAAATATAATCAAAACAATTATGCCTAAGGATAAAAATAAGTATTTGGGGTTTCTGTTCAATTAGTGTCCCCTATTTTAGATCTCCACTTACGGTCAGGACACAGATGAGCATACAGTACACCAAAAGACTTATAAAATGGACTATTTTGAGCCACAGAAATTAAGCTCCACAGACACAAAGGAAGGTAGCAGAGGACATCAAAATTATCTTTTTTGGTTCATTTCACCATTCCCTCTTACACTTCAGCAAAAATTCTTTTAACTGCTCTTTTGGGATCTTTTTTTTCCTCTCTTTCTTCTGTGTTTATCATTCAATCTATGCAATTTCCACTTTTGGGGTAATTTTGGCAGGTCCACTGGTTGCTTAGAGATGCTTCCTTTTGCATTGTTCCTTGCCTGTATGTACTGTAATTTTATTCTGAATGTCACCTCCAGCAAGACTGGATTTGCAAGTGAAGCAAGGTATGCTCAGAAAAGCCTTTCTAAACAACCACACCAAGGCCTACAGAGCAGCATACTACATGCCTTTTTTTCTCTCCTACATCTGAAAAGTGTAGGAAAGACTCCTTAGCAACAATTAACACAGTCTCACAGCAAGCATGTCTAGCAGCCTGAAGTACAGGACTGGATGGTTTTGACCTCTGAAGGTAAAAGAATGGCTTTGTGGACATTTATGTGTGGGGAAAGAAAAAGTAAAACGGGCACTGCCAAAATCACCCAGCAAGACAAGTGTGCATAGTGGGGGAGAGCAGGGAGAATAAAAGCAGCAGCATCTTTAGCTCCCAGACATGCCCACTGTCCTAACCACCTCCTCAGCTAATCTCCTCCTCTATGTTTTGTAAGACAGTGCCATGCCGTGGACGCTGTGCTCCACTGCCACCGCACTCTGCAGTCTCTGCAGGTACAGTAGGCCTGTTTCCTGACCCACTTTCCTCACCAATCTCTATTTAGCTCTACGCTAGTGATGCTCCTGGCATGACAATCAGATACTGCAGCCTGCAGTGCAGTTCGTTACAACACACTCGCAAGCTCCTAGTAAATTCAGTGGAAAAGTACTGTGTCAAGGAAGCCTAATTAAACTGAAGTCATTTTCATAAACTTACGTCAAATGCAACAACAACATAAAAGTGTTCCAGAGATTTTAAAGATGCCTTTTTATTTTAAATTGACAAATCTGCTAGACAAAGTAAAACCAAAAGATCTTTTCTACTCCAGGGCTGCAAAAGGAAGAAAGCTATTAGAGCTAGTACCTTTTCTCTGGATTACCTAATCAATCTTGTAACTTGTGCCGCTTAAAACCTGCCACAATTCCTCCCACTGTCATTTATTTCCTGCTATGGAAGGGCTCCACACCTTAATGTCCACTGAAACTGTAAACTTAATCTCACTACCGCTATTATCTTCTTACATGTACTAGAACAAAATTCCTCC
Organism: Jacana jacana; assembly: GCA_013400555.1. Taxonomy (NCBI): domain Eukaryota; kingdom Metazoa; phylum Chordata; class Aves; order Charadriiformes; family Jacanidae; genus Jacana; species Jacana jacana. The sequence continues at coordinate 67,001 of VZTM01037991.1, forward strand.
CTCAGACACAGCCACCTACAATTACCTTCAGACTTCACTTGCACATACACGTGTGAGGGCAAAATTTGTCTGGGGACATTCACCGTCATACCATGACAACTAGGACTGTCCTGCCTCCAAAGTTAAGACCTAATATCTAAGATCAAGTCATTGGAAGCTGATCATATTCCCTTTATCTGCAAAGAAGTCCCAGTCATTCCCCATTCTTTATAGGGAAATACTGTAGTACATTGCTGTCACCCGAGCCTCTTAAAAAAAATCCGTTTGCCCAGCCCACAGGTTTACAGCAGTAAATTCACCATACATTGAATCTACACTTCTTTCCTGGGCACCTAAGTGAAATGCAAAGTTCTACAATGCACCAATGCAGGTGCACCACATGCACGAGAAGCCTGTTGCTAAGACTTTGCCTGTAGAAGGCACTGAGATATGAAACATGTAAAGCTCTTACCAACTCTTTCTTTGGTAAGACCCTGTTTCTGTTTAGCAGAATATTTTTGTACTTGTACAGGCCCCTCTCAAAAACAAGTTTTGAGAGTTATTCAGAATCATTTCATCAAAACATTTTAAATTACTCATCTTAAGATATGAAACACTCTAAAACCAGCTCAAACTTATGTTTAGCAATGATGATGAATAAAAGAAAAGCAGCAGCAGAAAATTAAGTATGGCGATATCAAATGGTTCATAAGAGACAGCACTTTGGGGCAATGACTGCCTTCCAAGTGTGCATCATTTCTAGAGGATATTACGTAAGGCAGGGAGCATGAGGAACAATAATTCAGAAAGCAGTCCCAGTGTACTTTATACACAACCACAAAATCCATCTTTTACAGGAGTTTATGCATGTGCAATATGACCAGTTTTGCTGGAGAGCAAGAACTATTACTAAAACATGTAGCTTGTAGCTTGGCATATGCCACACAAACGAACAGCTTTTGCACTTGTACTATCATAATCCCACTAATCTACTGAATCAACTAAAGATTCCCAAAAATGGACCCTAAAGTGCTTCTGTAAAACCTCTGCAACAAGTAGTCAGATTATCCATTAAATGGGGTGATACCGGCCGACAGCAAGAGAAAACAGAATTAAACATCCATCAGAATGTGCACTTCATCCAAATTTCATACCACAGGCACCTCTAAATATATGAGTCATTATAATAACGTACAAGGTAATTATATTTCATCACCCATTACCTTGACGTGAAGAGGACCTCTCCTCTTCAGATGGGAGATGCTATCCAGACTTGTATTTTTATGACTAAGGAACCCTGCAAGAAGCAGAGCTTACATAAAGCAGCACCCATAGACTGGCAGCTGTGCAGACATAGAAGAAACTCAACATTGTGAATCTATTCTAGGCTTCACCTGTTACTCACCAGCAGCCTACACCACCACCACCAATAAGCAGCCTACCTTTTAGACTAGAATCTTTAACCTTGGGTTAGATAATGTACTCTTCGCTCCCATCAAGTACGTCACATATAAACCTGAGACAAGCAGACAGAATTCAGAGAGGACTCTCCAGGAAGTACACAGTTAGGACAGATCTACCGTAACTCACGGCCACCTGGCAAACAAAAGGCACTTAGAGGTATGTAGCTTCTTTGCTGCTATCTACGGACAAGCCTCAACAACAGAACTAAGAGGGTATTTTGTTGTCTTTTTATTTATTAAAGAGATGATAGGATCACCCTCAGGGCAGCCCTGGGGCAAAGACCCCAGCAAAGCAGAGGTCCTCGTACTGTGTTTCCTTAGGACTGAATCTCATATCTCATTCAATTTTAGCTTCCTGGACCATAGACCACGAAACTAAACCTCAACCTTCAAAAGTCACTTCTCTAACCTCACGTCTACCCAGTTCACACAAAGATACAGAGTGAGGCCTGGGTGTTTAGAATGACCAAACTAATTACCATCCTGGATCAGCCAGTAGTACTAACAGGTTACTTAGTTTTACTGGAGTAAATCTAATAGTAACAGGTGTTTCTCAGGCACGTAACAGAAACCCTCACTAGACAGTTATGGAATCACCTACAAAGTCTATTTTTAGGATCCATAAAAGCTTACATCCTTTCAAGAGACTGCAGAGATTTTTGTTTGCTTTTTCTATGTGAACTCGGAAATTCTCAATATTAACATCCAAACATTCATTGAGCCCTGCTATGATATAATTCCTTCTCAAGAGCATTTGTTAGTGTTGGGCTTGGTTTTGGTTTTTAATCAAACAAAAGCTCTCCAGGAATCCAAGCCTCTAATCTGAATTGTTACTGCTCAAACATCTGTTAAAAAAAAGTCTGCCTGTAAAAGTAGAGCAGACTCTGGTTTACAGAGAAAACTAGGTAACTAATAGATACGTGGCAAATCAAGAAAACTCTTCAGGGGATACAATCTAAGATGCAATAGTCCCATAGTACTAGTCAGAGAAAAACCACAAAAAGAAACCTTGGTTTCAATGGTTACTTTCAGTGTTCCTGAGTTTAGTAGGCTGACTCTTGGTTGATTCGCAAATCTGCACATGCCCATGGGAGTGGGATCTCAGATAATTTAGCATCATGGCAGATTTCCAGTTCTTGGCAGAAGGGTTGTTTTTCTCCATGAATCAGCAACTGTCCATCACACTACAATCTGTGAAGTGAAAAACCCACCTCATCAGCATAAACGATACGCATGTATGTGTGTATACATCAGAGAGGACTATTTGTTCTCTATATATAGCCCACGTATGAGGATTGCCATTTGAGCAGACAAGCATGTACATACTCCTTGAAGCCAACCACACAATGAAGTGACTTCTCTCACCTTCTGCAGTCACACAATGCTTTGATAATGCAGCACATTAGCTGCATTTTAAGATTCTAAATGTTATGGTAAAGAACAAAAACATCTACCCATCCCATTTACTGCTTTCTCCCCATCAACAGGCAACTCCAGGTACTACTGACCCCACTGTGGTCAACTGCAGAGCAGCTGACTGCTTGCCTGCTGTTGAAAAGCAAGCTACATTTGCATTTTCAGATAATGTTTACCAGCAAATGCATTCTAAACACCCATCAGCAAGGAAAACGAGAAGCAAATAAGTCACGTTTGAAACATCCTCCTGAAACATGCTCCAGAATTTTAACAGCTCTCTATGATACAGATAATACTTCTAAACACGATAGCAAATGCGATGAAGGCTGCCCTAGCAAAATGAACTTATTCTCAGAAATATACTGACAAGCACATCATGCACTTTGGAAATACATTACAGAAAAGCATAAACTAATAATTCCTCATTTTATTCTTTCTGTGTCTGTCTCTCTCACTGATACACAAGAGATTGCAGTGTTCTTATTTTATGGCATCATTGTGCTAATATTAAATAACAACAGATTTGCTGGCTCAAAAATGCCACTTTTTAAAGGAGGCAGGGGGAAAACCACTATGATCAGAAACTCTCTGTTAAAAATTCAGGAATCAACCTTCCTCCCCCTCAATGATTCCCAATGCAAACTACTAGCAAAATCATAACCTGCTCCACCAGATGAAGTAGTTGAGCAGAATGTCTGGCTCTTCGTTGTTTCCTCTGTTTGAATTATACAACCAGGGCATCGCAAAATTTACCAAAACCTTGTGTCTTTTCCTGAACCCAATCAGAAAACCTTCACTTTGGGGATATAAATTCATGATTTGACACATAAATTCACCCAGTAAAATGGTTTTGTTTCTTGCAGCATTAATTTGCACATGGAGAGAAAATCATTGAATACAGAACAGCCAAGTTAACAAACTGCAGCAACGCTGATGAAAGGGAAGCATTATTTTTTTTTTAAATGCAAAAATGTATTTTATTGTTATTAGATGCATAAGGGTGATCTATGTTTATGCAGCTCAGAGCTGGATTTAAAACCAATTTTAACAGCCAACTGTTTCAACTTGCATGTAAACAAACATACTGCATTTCTTCATTAGCTGGAATTTGCTGCAGTCTGTCAGCCATCTGTACTGTCTTGCATTCTGTTCTCTATTCAGAGCACCACTATCAAATGTTGGTGATATAGTATTGCTCTCTTTGGAGACATCATGACTACACTATAAATAGTTTAGAGACATAAAACATTATTTCTAACAGTTGCCTTAATATCTGCTTTCTCAGAATGCATTAGGTTGTTCTGTTTCTCATCCAATTTCGGTTCTCTGTAGCTTTTTGTGGATAAAAGGAGAAGAGATTTTATTTTGACGCTCTCAGAGGTGCAGAGCAAAAACTGCAGCCCAAGCACAACATCATTGAACTTCTACACCCTCCAAATCATGGATGCAGAGCCCAAACCCCCCAGCATAACCCTGCAAATATCTGCACTGCAGTCAGAGGGGAGACTGCATAGTGCAGAACAGCCGGGCTGTTGTTAAACCAACTAGTTTGGGTGTCAGCCGCAGCCAGGGAGCAGGGCTGCAGAGTGAGGAGCAGACGGATCCACGCTCCCCTACCCACACACCAGGCTCACACCCCAGCCAAACACAGTCTGGAAACCTGCAAAGTGTTAGTGCAGCTCTGAACCGGAGCTTTGCAGAGCCCTGGCTCACCTCCAACTAGCTCAACCATCAGCATGTCCCTCGCACTGGCAAAGATGGACCTCAGCACGTACTGATACATGCCACTTCTCCCTAGCTTTTTCCTAGAATCACAGCGCACATAGACATACCCCAGAGCAGCCTGAGTTTTGCATGCCAGACGCCTTCCCTGTGGCAGCACTGAATTCTCTTCCCCAGGCTCTGGGGTCCCCCAGAACCCAGTGCTTGGACTGCATGAGTCACCTCCAGCCTGCGTTCAAACCCTTCTCTGGAACTGCCCCAGCTCCCTCAAATGATTCAAAGTGGGACGGCAGCACAGTTGAGGACATCATCCAGCCAGTTTAACTACTGATTGGAGCAGCGTGCGCTAGTTTCAGAGGACAGGTAGTAGTATCCTTAGAAGAATACAGCTCAAAAATCCAAATCCCTAGTAAGGGCTTTTGTAGCTTGCTGAATCATCCTGTCTCTTAGGAAGTGAGGAAAACTGGCAGGGAGACAGGCTCCATTTTTCTTTCGTATAGGGACAGCAGAGCACTAGAATGTTACTTGTATAACCAGTGCCACTTGACAGTGATGCAACACAAGTCACAAAAAGTTACTCAATACACAACTCAAATCACAAAAAGATTCAGATAGAACTTTGCAGTTCACCCAGTGGATAAGTTCATAACTTTTCAGGAAGGACCTGATGCTCTACCTTTGAGTTGACTTTCCATTTTTAGGCTGTATTGCTGATTTCAGAACTGCAGTGCTATAAACCCACCTTCCTATAACAGAACAAACTTGCTGCCCTCCAGGAACTGACTGGCAGCATATCTGCACCACACAACAGAACCCTTCATCAGGGGTGTCAGAATTCTGAATGCTGATTTTGGGTGTAAAATCACTTGCAGAGAAGTGAAGGGGTTTTATTCTTAGAGCCTCATTTCCATGTCATTTCTCAGTTTCTGCTTGAGGACAGTGTGATGAAACACTAATTTTATGACCCCTGTCAGCCACATACAAAGGTGAGCAGGACTCAAAGACAATCGAACTGTGAGAGTAGGAGTCTGCCATTCGACACCCCCCAGTAAAACCAGATACTTAGCGCTTAACTTGGCAGAGAAGCTCCACAGCTTTCTGACGACAACACTCTGGAGAAGTTTGGGGTGGTTTGTTCTTTGGGGTTGTTTTTTTTATATAGCAATAGTATCTAATAAAGCTGCCACTGGAAAACTTTTCCTTTTCCCAGCTTGTGGTTTCTTTTCTGGAACATCAGCAACAAAAATGTCACACCCTGTGTCCAGATCATTTTCAGCAGAATTTTGTCTGCCAAAGAAGGCAAACTATAGGCATCAAAACAAGCTGCCAGAGAGACTCCCAGCCACAGCATGCTCCTCCAGAGCTGCAGTACTACTATCACAGCATGAGGAAATTTTACGTAGACATGCAGGTATTTAGAGAGACCTGGTACAAAACAGTCCTTTCAACAATATTTTTTCCCCTTCTATATCTACACTTTTCAGGCAGTGGGTTCCAAAAGGGCCCAGAGGGACAAGAGAATACAGGTCTGTTCAGTTCTGTGATTGAAAGAATGAAAAAGATGCAATACCGTCATCAAAATTTTCCAGCTCTATTTTGGCACATCGTATCCCAAAACCAGCCTGGGCTAAAAATTTCAAGCATGTTTAACTCAAGAGCCCTTGACAACATCTAATGCACAGGCTATTTATCATAAATAGGGGTGCTTATTTTTGGACTTCACCTTGGAACAGGAAAGAAGGACTGATTTGTCAGCACCAGAAAAGTTTATAAACCTGCCAAATGTACCAATATCATACATTTCAAAGGTACCTTACACATACTGCGGAGATGTCCACACCTCTCTGCAAAGTTCATTCAGCATTACAGAAAGACATGCAGACTTTGACCTCAATGTGAAATCAGGTCACATCGGTAGCCACCAAGACTTACGATCTTTACATGAATAATTATTGGGTTTAAAGCTTTTAAGTAACTCGTGAGATGGCTAATATACTTTTTACATGTTAAAAAAGCATATATTTTTTTTAATGTTTCTCCTTTGCCATCCCCCAGTTGTTACACACAAGATACTACTAACTGCATTAACCCTCTGGAGCTCCAACAGCTACAGAGAATTTTGGAAAGTTTGCAAACCTGCAAGATGCATCCTTGATAATGCTAAATCTTAAGTATGAAAAGAGAGCCATTCTGCACTTTCTCACTCACCCCAAACATTTTTCACAGAAGTTCAAATTAATATGTATAATGAAGAATTATAGGTCCAATGGAAGATACATTCATAAAAGCCCTTTTACACTGTCTTCACCTTTTAATAATCTCAAACTTTTCCAAACACTTGAAACAATCTCACTCCACTGTAGCACCCTTTCACTGCCTTCACCTAAATCGATAAGGCCCATTTCCAGCTACATGAGTAGGATGTATCACTAGTGCTTAGAGCTGTTGAGATTTCTAACTCAGGGCAGGTAACACCAGGAGTCACCACCTGTGCTACCAGCACTCAAAGAATCAACGATTAGGACTCTCCACACCTGGAAACGGTGCTGGCCCTGCTATGCCACTCCTGGCAAGTCTTCAATAAAGCAGACTCCTTAGCCAAAACCACAGAACACACTACCTTTTTTCTTTTTTTTCTTTTTTTATTTAAAAAAAAAGCTCTGTATATGCACTCAGACATAAAAATCCTTCTCCTGACTGAAGTTTTGCCACTGTTATGATACCTATAAAGCGGGGGGGAACCTGGCAACAACACACATTTCATATCAACTGCAAACCATGGCAAATGACAATGGTATTGTTTCCTTTAGTTTCCCTCCTGTGTCCCACCTGCAAGTATCTCTATATATTTGGCCTGTAAGGATCCCAAGAAACAACATTTTCCTTTGCATTTGTGCACTACCAAGTGTATGAAGATCATACTGTAGGCCTCCCAAGCCACCGGGAGAACACAAATAAAATACAACTTATTTTGACTTGTGGCAGACTGAAACCTCCAAAAAATTAGATTCTTCTGTTCAACACCAATGATCTGTGTCATTTATCAGACTTGGACTTTATAACCATTTGTAGAAGGTAACCAAGCACCCCCACAAAAGTGCTTTCTTTTACCTGCCATGCCAAACTGTCAAGTACACTTCCATTCCTTATCCTCTTCTGCAGGTGGAAACTACAAGGGAAATAAATATCAGCTGTACACCATGCATTGAACCTTGAAAAGCCAAAGCACCTTGTAGCAAAAGCCTGGTGTCTTAGGTGATTTGCAAATACACAGCTCTTCAAACCCCTGTGATTCCATTGTGCCAAAACCAGACCCACAGTCACCATGGTTTATAACAGCGGCACCGCTGATCTTACAGAGAATGGAAAAGGTTCCTTGTAGCTGTCTTGAACACTTCAAAGAAAAGTCAAGTTTGGAGTTAAATGCTAGTTTTCCATAAAATTGATTTTGAGGCCTTTAATTCAAACCCAAAGCAGAAAGTCCAGACATAAGTAGAAAAGGAAAAAAAAAAAAGGAAAAAAAAAAAGCCTCATTTCTAGCAGTTACTTGTGGATGAACCTGACTTAACGCGTCAAGAGTAACTGAGGTGAAAAAATTAGCTTTGTGTTTAAAGGTTCACACACAGCACTGAGAAAGAACAAAGTTCAGACAAGCAAAGATCCTTAAAAAGAACTGCAGACAGCATACATGATTCTAGGTGACTAATACTGTAACTCAGAAAAAACACTCAAACAAAAATGATTCTCATGAATCAGGACAGTCTTTTCCAAGAACCATTCTAATGATGACAAAGTCACATCTGTGTCACCTCTGAAAAACTCTATCTCCTTTCAGTTGTCTGTTTACCCTTGTCAGAAGAACACAACGTTGCTGATATCAGGTTTTTTAATTTTCTGAAGAGCAGAGGCTCTGTTTTCATGAGCTAATTTCAATAGCATATCTGTCTCACAGACTGTGCATCTATTACTACTCAAAAGAAAACAGAGGACAGTGAGAAGGGCACAGAATTAAAATTATTTTTATAAATTTAGAGCAAAACCATCAGCATAAACCAATATGACTTAATTCTATATGACTAAAGAGCAATTTATGCTAAAAAATGGCACTTAAGTAGAGAAACAACAAAACAAACCCTGAAAATCCATTGGTCATTTTAAGCAAACAGGTCAAGGGCTCTGATTTTCAATGTATGGATAGTTGAACTGCAGAGTAGCTTCTCAACAGATTTTCTACTTTGTGAGCTTTGGAATACACGGAAAATAAGAACAAAGAGAAAAGGACAGCTAATTTTAGTGCTTCTGGGCTAAAATAAAATAACAACAAAGAACCACTGAACCATGAAGCAGTTTTTTTCCAAGTTGCTATTTCAGTTACACTCTTCCTCTCAAAAAGCCAGTACTGGAAAGAAGATGCCAGCTTCTACCCTATCAGAGTAATACAAGCACCTTATTTTATCCAGCAGGGCACATTGAGAACTCCAAACTGCTTACATAATGCTTCTATACATTTTGCTGCACCCAAAATGTTTATTGTAGCTGACAGGAAGAAAGAGCATGATTTCTTGAATTTCCTTCTCTCTCATTGGTTGCCGTCCTGTGCAAGTGGAAGCATCACTTCTGTAAACTGAACTTGATTTGAGCCTTGGCCGGTGTATTTTAACAAATAACCCAAAACCTCATCCCTCTTACAGCAGTGAACTGAAGTTTCACAATTCTGAATTTTGAGCATGTGTGGTAACAGCTTTGAAGACAGAAATAAGATCTTAGGATCACAGGATAATTCATGGCCAATGGGACCTGAGGAGGTTTCTAGTCCATCCTCTTACAGCCAAGTCGGCTATGAGATCTGACTACGTTGCTTGGGTGTTATCCAGATAAGGCTTTTCCATTCTCTAATAATGGAAATGGTACAACCACCCCTGGCAGCCTGTTCCACTGCTTGATCGTCCTCATGGTGAGAACAGTTTTCCTTACATTAAATCTGAACCTCACACTTTGATTTGCGTCCTTTCTTTCTCATTCTTTTTCCATCTTCTTGATGAACTGCCTTGTAAGTACTGGCAGGTTGCTACTATGTGCCCTTGAAACTTCCTCTTCTCTGTGCTGAATAAGCCTACTAAGATCTTAATTGTGAGATTTTCATTTATCAGTTTCAGTTAACAGTAAACAAGGTACTGAGACAGCTACTCCCTCAAAAAAAAAAAAAAAAAAACCCAAATTTCCAGCTCTTAAACCAAACACCCTGTCTTCAAAGAAACTGTGACCATGTCCCATGTAGGTGTAACTTCTAACCATGTGAGTGGACTTCCAAAGTCTGCTTTGTCTGAGGTGTTCCCCTTTCCATAAGTATTTACCCAGAACAACTCATCTTATGTTTCCAACACTATCAATACTACTCAAGGGCAGAGCGAGACTCCTACAGTGTAAGGATGAATGGGTTGTTTTCACTGACTGCCTCAAAAAGAAGCCAGTTCAGAAGAGAGGACAAACACGGAAGTTTCTTCCGTGTGGCAAATTGCTTTAATAAACTTGGGCAATCAAACAGAAAGCTAGACCTGACAATGCTTTGCTGCCTTCATACGCATCAGCTACAGCAAAATCAAAATACACTGGGTTAGGTTAATATTGCTGTTACAAAGTTCGCTCTTCTCTAAGGAGCTATGTGCTATTGCTCTGCAAACCTTCACAAGAATAAATTACACTTTCCAAGCATTAAAGACACATTAACATGACATAGGTCATGTGAAACTCAAACTTGAAATACTTACTGAATCCAATAGATCAGAGAACAAATCAGTATTGTAACGAAGAAGAGGGTTACATTAACTAAAATAAAGCTCTCTGAAATGATGAACTGATTTTTCAGTCACTGTGATAACACACATTCCAGCAGCTTAGATAGCAGTGGAAGAGTCATTTAGACACAATTTCACTTTTAGTCATTTACTGGAACGTATAACCCTCTGGCCCAATTCCAGAAGATTTCTCAAATCCAGTATCAAAAAACCCCAGACACACAGCCACTAGTACCCTATAGCATACCGCATGAAGTGTAAGCTGCGACAAGACAGACAGCAGTACAGCAGCACATGTTAAAACTGCCTTCATTTTTTGTCCTCTGCAATTACATTTTTAAAAAGGCCTAACATCTATTTACTGCTCTCCCCCTTTCATTGACCATGTTATTAGCCAATTCGTTCACTTGTCCCTAAGAGACAAAGCCAGTATGCTTATTCTTGCTCATAAGTGTTTAATTCCTTACAAACACGTGCACTGAGCTAAAAATTTGTTAATCATTTTCAGCTTTGCCTTACTTCTCAAATCAATAGGCCTAATGAAGCACACCCCGCACAGATGAATATAAAACTGGATGTTTTCCAAATGACAACTAGAACATTGTTATCCAAGAACATTGCAGAAACCCAGTTGAAGCTACAACAGTATTGGGAAGCTCGCTTAACAACAACAACAACAACAAAATTTTCTTAACAGACAACATGGGGCAGCAATCCTGCAATCCTGCTGTTTCACTTCGGTATTAAAATCTAAAGTTTCACGTTTTCAAGATTCTTTTTAAAACAAGATTTCAATATATATTTAAAAAAAAACACAATTATGATAAGACTTTCAAGAAGAGCTTGCATTAACACACTCAGCCTCTCATGGATGATCACTGCCATCACTACCTTAAATCAATCTCAGACGTATCTTTTATATCAGTCGTTTATGCCAGCCACCAGAAACCGAGCGATCGGGGCAATGGGTGCAAGCTGGAACACAGGAGGTTCCACTTAAATATGAGAAAGAACTTCTTTATGGTGAGGGTGACTGGACACTGGAAGGGGCTGCCCAGGGAGGTTGTGGAGTCTCCTTCTCTGGAGACATTCAAAACTTGCCTGGACGCGTTCCTGTGTGACCTGATCTAGGTGTTCCTGCTCCAGCAGGGGCATTGGACTAGATGAGCTTTCAAGGTCCCTTCCAATCCCTGATATTCTGTGATCCTAATGGCTTTACAACATGCTGAACAACTCCACTGACTTAAGTGCACTTCTACACCAACACTGGACTTGATCCAGAAACTCCTGCTGCATTTGAGGTCTCCAGACAAGAGTACTATAGAACTGTATTGTCTGTAAGCAAATATCAAAGAATTGTCTAGGTTGGAAGGGACCTTTAAAATCATCTAGTCCAAGCATCAACCTAACTCTGATTAAAAACATCACTAACCCATGTCCCCAAGCACCATGTCAACCTGTCTTCTAACACCTCCAGGGATGGTGCCTCAACCTCCTCAAAGTATTCCCACAGGATATTTACTACAAAGAGTTATTCTACGCATAGGAATGCTTGTTAGTTTTTTCTTTATCCCTTTTGTTCTACTGTGTCCTTCCATAAGTGTGAAGTTGAAGTGCTTCCTTCTATTTAATCAGGTGAGGTCTACTCCTCTTTCATCAGCTGTTTTCTTAATATATGCTTTGAACTATGTCACTGTTCCAAGACAGCTCACCTGCAAAGATAGTTTGCAAATCCTGCCTACCAGGACATGACTCAGAGCAGAAGACAGGTACACAATACTTTCTGATTCCAGCGTGGCAATGAGACAAGAGCACTGGTATGAACAATGGATTCTTTGCAGCTTCTATACGGGAAGATGCAGTTGGGCTTACTGCATACTCAGCTAATAATTTTGGGTAGTCATCTAAGACCACTGGTGCTGCATCTCTTCTACTCTCCCTGGATCATGCAGTTTGCCTTATTGTGATTGGCCAAGTACCAATCTTCAGTTCTTCATACGTCCCCATCCAGTAATGTCAGGTTTGAAGTAAGTGCCTTACAAAGACAGAAAGATAGGAGAAAAACACTTGGGTATTTTTCTACATGCAGCAGAGCTTATGCTTTGAGAATGAGGTGCAGAATGCAACTATTGACCACTAAGTCTTCTATTCATTTCAGCAACTCCGATAGCACAATCTGCCTAGGGGGAATAGGAGGATTGTGCTGCTACAATGCCAGAGGTAGGAAGAGATTATTTAACAATCAGGAAGGTCAGCTCTAAAACTCAGCTGAAAAGTTTGACAGTGATCCAGGGGAAATAAAGTGCTACTGCATCTCACCTTGAGGTAATGCCCTTAGCTGCAAAAAAGGATCGATAAAGCACCATACATTCAGGTTTCTGCAGTACAGAAGTTTCTCCTCTCCAAAAGCTGGAGGACACAAAAGTATCTTTGAGATAGTGACTGGGAAGGCTGAATGCTCTCCCCCAGAAGATCCAAATGGATTGCAGACCTTAAAGAATTTCCAAATGCCAAGGACACCTGCTTATAGCCACTCGAACACTCCTTTTCCCCAAAGTTTGAAGAAAGACATTTTCTAAGAAATAATGCACTAAAGTATCCAAAAGCTTATGACCAAGCACATATTTTTTTAAAAAAGGTAACAAAGCTGTCTCTGCAGACCATCTCTCACAGGTGCAGGTCCAGCATGAGGACAAATGTGAACAATGTGACAGGCTCGTATAGGTGTGCAGCGCTGGCTCCTCAGCAGCAAGACCAGATGGCTCTCGGTAGGCCTACACAAAAACAACTCTCTTGGGCAAGAGAGCAACGGAAAGAAACAAGGGAAAAAACACAGAAGCAAAATATCTCACGAGGAAGCTTCAGCTAAGGCATGTGTAGTGATTATGGACCTGCATGAGAGACCTCTGTTACATAAACTATGAGTGAAAGCCAATTACTAGTGCTGTTGGGAGGTGCAACACAGACAAACATAATAACCCTGTGTTTTCTAATACCAGTTCCCTCAGCTCAACCTATTCCTCTTCAATTACAGCTAGGTGTATCTGAATTACATATAACAACAGAAACACAACACTTGTATTTTCACTACTTCTGACACCTCTGTCTTATCATGAATTTAATCAAAAACTACTGTTACATTAAAATAGCCTCATTTTTGCTCAACCTAGAGCAAATACAGAATTTATAGATTCATTTCTGTTAGCTCAAACATAAAACTAATTTAGCATCACCATTCCAAGCGTTTTAATGGGTTTGATTCATTCTCTCCCTGAATATCAGCCAACATACCGTATCGAATACAAAAGAAAATAGGTAGATGGAATCCAAGCATGAGTATTATCTGGAGTATTATACATTTCTGTAAATAAATGTATATGCATACAATACAAGTGCATCACAATTAATCACATTTATCCAACACGAATAAAAGGATTTCAGAATTTGGTCCCGATTTCTCAAGCTTATCAAAGTTGAGAGCTTAGCCCCACAAGAAAATCAAAAAGAGAAGGCACGAGGTGTCTCCTTCAGTCACAGGATCAAGGAGAAAGCACATGCAGTCTCACTGAACGGGAAGAGACCTTCCCGAAGCATGTCACCTGGTGTGAAAAGGTAATAAGCAGCAGCATAATTTGAAATCCCTGAAGTAATACCGGTGTCTAAAAGAAGTTGTCAGTAAGTAAAGTGTACGGGGGAGAGTACAGACAAAAAAAATAAAATCATAAAAAAAAAGGTTGAAAGAGCAACCTACAACATTTATTTAATTTCGGCAGCGGTACATCAGTAGTCCCTCATGTACTTAGAATTACTAATTTTGAAATCCTCAGATAAAACAACTTTATTAGAATTCTCTCTGCTGTGGCATGCTGAGCATGACCTGAAGGGGAGTGAATAAATGCTCTTTTCTCACTGGCTTTCTGCCAATCTGACTACGAGTGGAGACCTCATGCAAAACCAGTCATCCTTGAAGACCCTGAATACTGTCAGTCTTACTGCACTCCTATCTCATTTGATCAGAAGACATTTTAGATGTCTCCATATACCATGCAGAAAAGCAAAACAGGATACTATGCTGTCCTCATTTGTTGAAGTGGTGGGGTTGGGACACACCTCTTGAACATGAAAGACATTAAATCCACATAATATTCCATATCATATTTCTGAACAGCTTCTCAGCTAAGCTAACACAATGGTATCCTAAGATTATTAAATAGCATCACTATAATTCACAAGTGCAATCTTAATCCTTTTAACTAAAAAGACACAAGCATTTTGCTTTTCATGCCCCCCCCAGGCAATCTGTATTTCAGTCTTGCTGTGGCAAGGAAAACCAGAGACAGCAAATTAATCCTGTAAGACTTAATGCAAAATGCTGAACCAAAAGAGAGCCTCCCAATGCTCTGTTCCAAGTATTCTCTCATTTTCTGAAGCTGCAAATCTCAACATTGTTTTGTTTAGGATATTTAAGTCTAACATCTAAAGCAAAAAAAAAAATCCATGGAAAGTTTCAAACCTGACCACATAAA